>JAQZBX010050914.1:0-18542 GCA_029593785.1 Cabassous unicinctus | reverse complement strand
ATTTTTTTCTGCAAACCCAGTTACTTTTCAGCCACAACTCTCTCTCTCTCTCACCTTAATTGAGGAGAAAAATATTTAGTCTGAATCAAGGCTTAAACTGACGAAGAGCTAACAGGAGTCAAAATTTACTTTCTCTGTTTTGTTTTTTCACTTCTTTCCACTGTGGCTGTAAGATGAGCAGGACTAGAGGGGGTTTTAAAGGAAGCATTGCTCCCAGCGGTCACTTTATGGGAAGAGAGCAAAAGTCATCAAGCTCACAAAAGGTCCAGCGGACACACCAGCTAGGTCTGTAGCGCAGAAACGTACTAATTCATGAAGACTGCATGCTCTGAAATGCTACTTTGTTGATCAATCAGTTGAGACAAGAGTAATGTGTTTAGAAACTAGATCCACCTTAGAACAAAGGAGTAATTAAGCTGCTAAATAGGGTGGGAGGGGAAGAGATAATGTCATTTTCTACATGGAATTTGTTAAAGTTATATTCCTCTACATATTTCTTTGTGGCTTTTCATCTTTATATTCCCTTTCCTGTATCATTTCTCTTAGGCATACTCTTTTTCACCTAACTAGTCATACCCTAAAACTGAGGAGATTTTTGCTATGAACAAAACCTGCTGCTTTTCATTTCCTGCCAGACTTTCTGTTCCCTCACAGAATTCCTGTTTGTTACTCCTGCATTGGCATCTGGATCAAAGCCTTGCCATTCAGCCTGAGTTACACTGTCACCCTTGGTGACTTCAACATCCCATGGAAGATACATCCCAAACGTGAGTCTCTCATTTCCTTTATCTTACCATTGCAAATTATTTCTCAAGATATTCCACCTGAATCAATTGCCGCCATGGTGTAGCAGTTTAATATTGTTTATGAATTCCAAAAACAGATACTGGATTATGTTTGTGAACTGGTTTGTCCCTCTGTGCATATTACATTGGACTGGATTCAGAGGTTTCACTTTTACTTGATTAAATTATGATTAAGGCTTTGATTGGGCCATGTAAGTAGGACATTGAGTCCCTTACCCCTTGGTGGATAGGGACTCAGAGAAAATCACACAGCAGAACAGACAGCAGAGTTTTGATGCAGGAGTTTTAATACTGGAGCCCCCAGAAGTAAATACACAGAGAAGCAGATATGTGAGGAAAGAGAGAAGGCTCCATTAGACACAGCAAAGGCCCCGGAAAGAGAGACGAGCCCTTTGCCTGAGAGTTTACAGCTGGCCTTGTGGAGAGAGCAGAGCAGCTGAGCCCTGAGTGAAATTATCCCAGTCTACATCTGATATTGGAAGAAACCAGGACCATGGAGCCTTAAGAGGAAGAGGAAGCCTGAACCCTTGCAGATGTCAGCAGCCAGCCTGCTCTAACACGTGGCAACAGACTTTGGTGAGGGAAGTAACTTACAGTTAATGGCCCAGTATCATAAGTTTCTAATCCAAATAAATACCTTTTATAAAAGCCAACAGATTTCTGATATCTTTGCATCAGCACCCCTTTGGCTGGCTAATATACATAGTAATAACTAATCCACCTCCAAAATCACTAATTCAATCAGCTGCTCTCTGTGTAGCTATCACTCTCATAAGAACTTCCAGCCCAGTAACCCCTCTATTGTTACTCATCCCAACACCTTGTTTCTTTCTTCTGTTTATAAAAGGACTTCAGTAAGATTAAGACCCATCCGTATTGAGGTGGGCCACACCTTAACTGAAGTCTCCTTATAAAAAAGTCCTACTTATAATGGGTTCACGCCCACAGGAATGGATTCAATTTAAGAACAGGTTTGTCTCCTGTACATGCAGCTACAAACCACCACAAACCGTGATTCAATTTCTGTTGTAATCTTTTTCATTCTCATTCCCTCACACTGCAATTTGGGCCCTCATTATCAATGTCCTTGATAATTAGAGTCTTCTGTATAACCTCCTGGAAGCTGCTTACCAAGCAGTCTCTTCAGTGCAATACTTTGGTTGTAGAATTCAACAAGTCTAAAACATGTCAATAATTAATCACCGAACAACAGAGTTAAAATTAACTCAGTATAAAAATTTAGTTCCCCTACAAGATAGCCTTGAACTATTTCCTTATAAATCCTCTTATATTCCAGGCAAATAACTTTATATTTTTTTCACCTACAAGGGTCTTATTATTGTTGTATAATTGTTACAAGAGAAAGGCCACTTAAAATAACAACCTGGATATCATAGTACATAGTGAATAAAAAGCATTTGAAAAGGGGCACCGAAAAGAAACACATGAAAATAAATTTATGAAATTTTATTTTTTAAAATGTTAATAATAATAAATATACTAGACCAAAGATGAATAAACTATGTCAAGTGGAGTAGAGTTATAATATTTCTAACCAAACCGATGGATAAGAAAATATGATGTCCTTAATATCATATAACAGTCATAGAAAGTTGAATTTATTAGGAAACATGATCAGTCTTCAGCAAGATCTAATTTCCAAAGTCATTCAATGTTCATTAAGTGTGATTGGGGTTGATATTTTTTATTCAGGAAAAATGCCAATCTTGTGACTGAGATCAATAAATTACAATAAATCTTTACCACTGCAAGGCCATCAAAGTATTTTGCAGCATGGCCAGTGAGGGTGTTCATCTTCTATTTCTGAAAATATACCACAAACTAACAATGGTTAAGTGGGTGGAGGTCACTATTAATACCTTCATTCAATGATACATGATAGTTTTACATTTTTCTACACAATAAATGCTGACTAAAAATACAATGAATAAGCATAAACTTTTAACACCTTATATTTTCAAAATCATTGAAAATCTGTCTAATTAGCCTTTATAGGTTTGCCATATGTTTATCACCAGGAATTGTAATACATCTTAGCATTCCATTGCAGATTGTAATCGAGTATTGTTGTCTCTCTTTTTTTTTAATAGCCTTGTCTTTAGTGGTTCTACACAACTATTCATAAATAGTTTTCTGTCACTTCAAATTCAACATTGGCTCCTTATTTAGATAGCAATAATAGATATCTACTGACTCATCAAGAACCAATGATAATCACACAAAATCAGTTGCTTTGTATTGACTATTGATATTATTCTCAGTGACTTCAAGTATTCAATAAAATATTCTTGGTGAGAGTATAATAGTCTTAAAAAAGTACATTTTCTTAATATATTTATTCAGCAGCTGCACTAATACACCATTTACTCCCATTGCTAAATGATTTTCCTTGCTGGACTATTAAGGGGACCACTAAGAAATTTACTTTCTATCTTCATTTTCATTTTAAAAAGTATATTTTGTGAAGAAATCAACTATAATGATATATTCTGTTTTAAATTTTCTAATTTTTCTAACTATTGCATTCCTCTGAATTAGGAATACTGAAGTGAATTCTTAACCTGGAAATGACAATATATATTTCATTCTTTTAGCAGGGTATGGTGTTATTGCATAATAATATTAACCACAATGTTTTGCTGTCTAACTTGATCACAAAATAATCCATATTCCTCTGTTACTGAAAAGTGCAATGCACTAAGTCCAATATTCAGAATTTTTAAAATTGATTTTGCATATAAGTATGCAATAGTAATTTTTAAAAAGTCGCAGTATGCAATACACACCGTACTTAAATCTCTGTTGAGTTATAATGACATCACTGCAATTTGCAGCAGACCAAGCGGCAGTGTGAATCAATAAAAGAGACACAAACACTTTCTTTCACAACTATTCAACTTTTCTCTTTTTGTAGGAAAACAGCCAAAGACAGTATGTAAATTAATGAAGTAGTAGTGTTCCTAAAACTTAACTTGTGGTCACTGAAATCTGAATTTCATATGATTTTCACTTTTCATAAAATGTTATTTGTTTTTTTAATATTTATCAACGTTTTAAAATTAAAACAAATAAAACCATTCTTAGCTCATGGAGCCTAGAAAAAGAGGCAAAGGACTACATGGCCAAAAGCCATCTCTGGCCTGAAATCATAATGATTTAAACTGCTATTTCATGTTCCATAATCTCATTTTAAATAAAAGGAAAAATAACGTGATAAAATTTTCAGAAGTTTTTCTTCCACAAAAACAGATAAAAGTAATATACCACTTCAGATATCTAAATTAGAATCAGTCAAAAGAAATTAAGATGTGTAGGCATTTCTCATAATAGTGAACTAAATAACTTCTTTAGCCTCTCTATTTGCTAATGTCTGTGATTATATTATTTTTCTTGAGGTTAAATGATCTCTATAATGCAACCCTCTAGGTCTCCTGTGTGTAGAATAATGGGAATTGTTTCTATGCTTTTCAGATGCATTATGGTCACAAAGAAAATTAACGTTTAATTTTTTTAAAGTTTCCAATTTGCAGATTTCTAAAATACTGAAATAATTAGTATAAATTGTTTTCTTATATGGTAGCAAATTATATAAAACTATCAATTTCAGAATATATTATTATAAATTGTATTTTTATATAAAAATAAAAAGACATTCTGATTCATTTTAAATGGTATTCATCCATAGAATACAAAGAGTTATTTTATAATAATATAACACTTTCTATTCTATTTTTGTAAAACAGAAATAGATAAGTGATTAGAACCTGATCTACAAATTTATTTTTGGAATTCCTACATTTTCATACACAAGACCTCTAATAACTTCTGTAAGAGAAATTCTAAAGTGAATACTGCAATCTCTTTTAATATTTTGGGGTGGAAAGAATTGAAAGCCTCACTTTGGCATCAGAACCAAGCTATTTTCTCTGACATTTACAAAAGACAGCCTGGATGTTGAGGTAATGAAATTGATACTGTAAGTCAATCAACCTGTGTCTCCTGGGTTTCTTTCCCTTATTAATTAGAATCCATAGGAAACAAGTATAACTATACTATTCAGTTCAATATTATATATTGCATTTTAGCATTTCATACTATTATTTATAGCCCTCAAAAATGATAATTACTAGAAATATATAAAGGGGATTTTTATTATTAGAAATATAAATATATCGTTAAATCAAACCTAAATGCTATCCTACAAGGATACATGGATACAGCAATGTATGTATGTAAGAACTGACAATATCAATAAGAACCAAACAATATTTTATACTGTTTAATAATATATATACATATGTGTATATGTATATATATGTATATATATTTCTGAAAATATCTTGTTTCATTGAAGATTACACATTAAGGAAATGTTTAGACATATAATAAAATCCTATATATGTCTACACACACACCTATATAAAATTTATGATGTAATAACTTCCTCTGGAAAGGTACAATTTAATAATAGGGACTACACATTTGTCTGTAATATATCATTTATTTTACTTAATGGAGGATCATAAGTTCATTTTAAAAAATTACAAAGTTAGGATATGATCAATGTTCATCAGAAAATGCAAATTGGATTTTATTTTAATAATTTTATTTTTATCAATCAGCTTTTTATTTCTATTTTTTTACATTTCAAAGAACACTTTTAGGGAATCAGCTTCCACTTCAGACCTCACAGAGCCAGACCAGATGTAAGAAACATGGCAGCCATTTTATTTCCATACACACTACCTTAAGGAGGGGCTTTAGACAGTGGGTCCACAGCTGGTCCTCATTAAAGGCAACTCATTAACTTTATTTTTGGAAACAAAACACATCTCGTATTGATAAGGTGTACTGAATTCTCATAAAGCCTATCTCTCATCCCATTGTTAGCCACGACCTTGAGCCCATCTGACCTAAAAAGAAGTAATGTACCTCTTCTTTGCCTCTGCAAAATGCATAAAAAATAAGGCCCTTCTTCTGTGCCTTTGTATTAACATTCTCTGTCAGTCTGGACTATGCGACAATAGATTAATACAAAATTCTTAATTCTAAATCTTGAAAAGGAACCTTTCAATATAACTTCTTTGCTATGTCAATTTTACTGCATTCTAATCTTCTGACAATTAATTACTCTTTGTGACATATGTTGGGACTCTCCATTAACCAAGCTCTCCAGACTATTTTCCAAAATATTTCATGCAGTCAAAATTATGATTGACTACGGATTACAAAGCCAGGACATTGCACTGGCCAGACAAATGCAAAACTTCCCGTAATGGCCTGTCCTGGATATAGTAACATTTTCTGCAGTTTATACTATCTTTTCTAAGATACGTCTTATAGATTTAGAGACAGATGGCTCATGTATATGTTTTATATATATATATATATGAAAAAGCACTTTCTTAACTTGTAATCTATGGGTGAATTTTAAAATAAGATTGATAGATGTATCTGCCTACATCCATCATTTTAAAAAATGCACTGTGCACAGTGAAATATACCACTCTTCTTTATTCACACTGATGGAGCTGGGTTGTCCTCCTAGGTGATAAGGGCCTTTGTAATTATAAGCCTGCTTGCACACTTGCCCCTCCTCTTTGCATGCAGTAAGTATTCAGACTGTGCCCTATACATACATTTTCCCATAGTATATGACACAGACTGAAGTAAGGCAGGGACAGTACCAGAGAGATATCACATCCCCACTTTTAGATTTGCTCTGAAAGATGCTTAAAGGCTTCTAGCTCAAATATTCACCCATCTCAGTGTGACAAAGGTCATATCCTGTCTTATAAGGTAAATTTTTCACTTGCTAATCCAGGAAGCATGCAGCATCTCTGGGATGGACATTCCCCTAAGTGAGCTCTAAATCCTTAATTGGCATTGTTGCATCAGAGGGCATTTCAAAGTGAAGAGAAGCTCAGAGAAACACTAGGTAGAATTCATTCATATAACTGGTAGTGGGAGTAGAGGAGGGGAGAGGGGCAATATCCAACCAAATATATATATTGATTCTTACTATGTCTGTATATAGTAAGCATTTAATGTAAGTTTCACTCTGAGCCAACCAATTGTGATGCAAGGTAGACAAATGTAAGCCGCCATCAAATGTTGAATACATTGAGTGGTGTGGATAGCAGGAGAGGTGGGTCTCCTAATTCAGTGTGTTGCTCAGAAAAAAATGTGTTTCCCAGACCATGGCCTATTGAAAACTGTGAACCCATCTAAAAATTAAGTACAGACATCGAGATTAAACACTTAGAAATTTTTGTAGCAACTCAATATTGCAATAATATCCAAAAGCATAATGATTTTTCTGATGATTCTGATAATTCTGATGACTTTCTTGTAGTTTTAACAAAATTTTGACCCATGATGAACTGGGGTTTAAACCAAATAAAAACACAAATAGTTCACTACCCTCATTTGAGAAGAAAGATATCCAGGAGGATAGAACAGCATAGCTGACTCTTGAAGCATTAGAAACTCTGTCCCCTTCAATGACAGATAAAAAGGGAGGCAAGAGCAGTTCAAATTGAGAAATGAACATGTAAAAATGAGAAGAGACCCTCACTTTAAAACCCTTTTCCAAATTACAGCTTAACATTTGAGGCAGTAGGCAAAGTCATCTTTTGCTATAAAGTTTATGCTTTTACCAAAATACTACGCTGAAACTGGTGATAAATGGATAAATGACATTTCCCCATCCTTACAAGCAAGCTTAGAGTCAGCCCCGACCATTTTGATTCTTCAGGATAAATTTTACTAGATGTGCTCTTTCTGTCGGGAACAAAATACAGATTGAAACAATCCTCCTCCAGGGAGGGGGGAGATGTCCTATTTTAACTGTTGAATTTCCTCTGAGAGTTTCTTGGCAGTAAAAGTAGCTTCTGAGACACTGAATATCTTTAGGTAGTTACATGTAGTTTCAACTACTCTATTGCTCACAATACTTTTGACCAATCTGCACAGAGAGACAACAGAGAAACATTTTGGTTAACGATATTGTAAATTTTTAAAATGCAGTATAAAATTTTTAATTCTGAAATGTTCATTTTTAATAGTGTTTAAAATCTTTTGAATTAATAAATATTCTTAGAGACTGTTTCATTACCCCTTGTTTAGCTCAGCTCATAGTTTTCAGAGATATATTTAAGCATTTTTTTTTATTACAGCATGCTATATGCAATTCCAGTATAAGATTCAGAAAAATACAATTAAAAACTTCAGTGCAACCACTGATTTTACTTGCTCACACTTTCTATTAACAGAATCACTATTGAACATGGTTAGTAGCAATACTTCAATATGAATTCATCAACTAAATCAAATGTACCACACTAATAAAACATGATGTTAATGCAGAAAAGTATGTGTGGAGGGATGAGGAATATGGGACTCCCTTATATTTTTGATGTGACATTTATGTAATCTAAAGCTTCTTTAAAAATAATAGAACAAAATTTTTAAAAGACTTCAAGACAAGAATAATGGAGTTCTTTCAATTTCCTAACTGCTAAAGCTCATATCATATGATAGGTTGGCTTAAAATAGGGAATTGCTTGGCTCAAAGTTTCAGAGGCTAGTAGGCTTGCTTCCTCCCATGGTCAGTATTGTCTGGCGTGCTGGAAATCTTTGAGGTTCTTGGCTTTTCTGTTACATGGTAATACACATAGCAGTGTCTTCTTTCTCCTCTGGGTTCTGTTGATTTCTGGGTCCTGGCTGCTCCTTGTGGCTTTTTTTCTCTTTTTTTTCCATGTTCAATTTCCTTTGCTTATAAGGACTGCAGTCCTATTGGATCAAGGTTAACCCTCATTCAGTTTGGGAACACCTTACCTAAAAATACCTTCAAAGTTTCTCTTCACAAATGGGTTCACACCTTCTGGACCAGAGATTGGAACCTGAATGTACCTTTTGTGGGGGATATGGTTCAATTCCCAACAGGATTTTTGTGATGAGAAAACCAGGTTTAGGAGGTAAATATGAGCTAAAATAACTTACCAAGGCTACCTCCAACCTGGCAAGAGGAACTATAGCAACTGTATAATCTAGCAAGTACTTCTTAAGTGCACTAATGGGAAGAGAGAATTTGCCATTACTACTATCTTTCATTCAGGCTATGAAATCTAAATACTTCTAATCACCACAGTGTGATCCTTCCAATTTTCAAAGCTATTAAGAAATTGCCAAAAATTCTTTAACATTTTAAAAATTCAAATTAGGAAACAAATTACTTGCATGACCAGCATTGAGGGAAAAGGAATTCAATTTTAAAGGAAAAAAAAGGGGTTCAAATCCCTGCTAGATCCCATACTGAATACATCACTACTTATAAGCTATTTAACTGCTTTGCATATCAGGATCCATAGATATAAAATAGGAATAATAGATCTGTTGCAAATAATTAATGGAAGAATTAAATTGAGAGCATATGTGTATGTTTCTAGTACTATATGTGGCATATAGAAGAATCCCAAATATTGTTAATGAATTGATGGATAAAGTTAAAAAATTATATTTGGATGGAAGAGATGCATTTCATGAAACTAAATCAAAGGTTGAGGGATCAGAAGCAGCTTAGTGGTTGAGCACTTGCTTCCCATAAATAAATAAATAAATAAAAGGTTGACTAGTTTGGTATATTAGTTTCCAAATTAGTGACAGAATTGATTGACACTTTTAAAAATAATAATTCCATATTTTTATTAAAAAATCCTTTTTCTTATTTGTATTTTTATACAGTAAAATCACAAGTATGATCACTGTGTATTTTATCCTGCTTTGCTTTGATATCGAACATACTTCTGGTGTTATTCATTCACAATACAATTTAAATAATAAAGACTACAAGACTTTGGATCCACCACTGTTTAACAATAGACAAAAAGTTTTTATTTTACGTGTCTTGCATTTTGATATCCTTTCCATTTCCTTCAGTACTTATGTGAATCTACAGACTGTGGACTGCAAGTAATACCACTGAAGTTCCCAGTTACCACGGCTGTTTCCATGTTAACCCCTCAATTGGCCTCATTTACAGGTAGCACTTTCATTTTGATTTCACTGGGAGTGAGGCAGAACTTGCACTTTCCCTGTCACATTCCATTTCTTCTCCAGGACATGGTGTGGCATACATTAAGTTCATTTTCTACAGAGTTGTTATTGAGGTATAGTACCATGCACAGTTGGGTATCATTGTGCCTTCTAATTAGGCTGAAGATGAATAACACTGACAAAAAGACAGTCATAGAAAATATACTTTTTCTATGTTGTGGCATTCATTTCTGCTATGGAGATCCCCCAAGCTTTCTTCAGAAATAGAAGAAGCAGTGTAACTTATAGGTCAGTAGTGGTTTTCTATTTATAAAGACTTTTACACCCATGACTTGATATTCATGACAACACAGTGTCATTGGTAATATTTTAATGCACATTTTAAAGTTGCCAAAATGAAGGCTCAAAACAATTATATAAATTGCCCAAAGTCACACAGATAGTGAACTGGATAGAAGGGCGTTCTGTCAAATCCTAGACTCCTCTCAAACTTGCAATGTTTCTCCTAAAAGCAGGGTCCAAAACAAACAAACAAACAAAGTAGCAAACAAATGGCACATACATGACCAGACAAGTTTTCCAGAGTCAACCACCTGTTTTTATCTTTCTGCATAATTTGAATAAAAACTATTCCTGTGTCATTGTCTCCTCTACCCAAAGGTATTATTTTTATTATAAATCTTTATGTAGATTGTTGTAGTTTGGTCACACAAGTCAAACAGCTGTCATAAGAAACATTGATGTGGCATCTTTGCCTGATCAGGACATTTGATAAGGATAGCTGGCTTAATTCACTTGGAACTAAGTATTCTGAATTATTCACAGTGATAAACATGCCCAACGTTTTAGGCTGTGATAATAAGGAGTTGTTGTACCTAATTGCATTTGATGTATTACTTAATAGTATTTTGCTATGAGTATATTTTAAATAATTTCCAGTTAAATAATTGTACAGATATATACTCTCAAATACAAATTCTCTTTTAAAAGGACAGAAAATATTTTCACTTTTCTTTTGTAGTTTATGCACTAAAGTAAAACATGATCATGTTTACGTATAGATATATATGTGCTTTGCACTTGTGTCACCCTGGAAGGATCTTATTTGTCAGTTGCAGTCTATTAATGTTCTTATTTGAATGATATAGTCAATCACCTTACTATCTTCAGCTGGGAATCCTGTAATTTTGTCATTTGGCCTTTGATAACTGATTTAAAAACATTTTTTCATCCTCAGGTGATTGTGAGACACTCCAGGTAAGAGGAAATCAAGCATAAGACCATGTGTTTTGAATGAAACTGAAAATCCCCAAAATATAGGGAAATGCTTTGTGAGTGCAGCTAATACGGATATCTATAAGGAAGGAAGCATCTCCTCTAGTCTTCTCATCCTGCTCCTGTGCCTATAGTGGAAGATTTGTACGTGCCCTCTCTTTGGCACTTCAATTATTCCTTCTCATTTTATATTAGGCAGAGTCCTCCAGAGAAACAACACTCATAGGCTATACATGTAAATATTAAGGATTTGTCTCACATGACTGTGGGGATTGGTAAATTACATAAAGCAGGCTGCAAGTTGGGAACTATGTTAAAGGTTCCAATGAATTCCCAGGAGAAGCTGACTGACTTAAAGATAGAAATTTTTCTGACTGCTGAAATAATCACTTCTTCCTTTTAGGCCTTTTAGAGGAGACTTCTCTCAGTGCTGAAGACAAACTCCTCTGCTGATTGTAGATGCAGTAAACCATAGATTCAATCAACCAACTAATGATTTAAAAATCATGAAATACCCTCACAGTAACAATCAGGTCGGTGCTTGCTTGACCAAACAACTGGACACCATAACCTAGCCAAGTTGATACAAGAACTTAACTATCACAATAGGTGTACCCTTCTAAACCTTCTTAAATCATACTTAATCTCTAAATAAAAGACCAAAGTTATAACTTCACCTAACATAATTCAATTGTCCTGTCTACAACCAGAAATGCACTATAGGTTTCCCTAGAAGTGGACCAAGTCCTTGGGCAAAATCCACTCTTAAACTTGATATCCTAGAACTTAAATATTATGACATAAAGTTAATAAAATGTGTTATATGATATAGCAGTTTGATATTATTTATGAATTCCAAAAATAGATATTGGAGTATGTTTGTGAACTAGTCTTTTCCTCTGGGCATTGGATTCAGAGGTTTCACTTTTAATTGGTTAAATAATGGTTAAGGCTTTGATTGGGCCATGTCAGTAGGACTTTGTGTTCCTGCTCCCTTGGTGGGTGGGGACTCACAGAGAAACCACATCACAGAGTAAGGAAGTAGGAGTTTTGAGCTGGAACCCCAGGAAGTAAACACACAGAGAAGCAGGTATATTAAACACTTCAGAAGCCCTGGGAAGACAGACAACATTCATTTGATAGTCCACAGCTCACCTTGTGGAGAGAGCAGAACAGCTGAGCCCAGGCAGAAAACGAGCCCCAGGAGAGAGATGAGACATCCCAGCCTGCAGCTGATATTGGAAGAAGCTGGGACCATGAATCCTTAAGAGGTAGAGGGAGCCTGAACCCTTGCAGATGTTGGCAGCCATCTTGCTCCAACACATGGCAACACTTTGGTAAGGGAAGTAACTTATGCTTTATGGCCTGGTAACTGTGGGCTTCTACCCCAAATAAAAAAGCCAACAGATTTATGGTACTTTGCATCAGCACCCCTCTGGCTGACTAATACAAGGGCATAAGAGAGGGAAGAAAGCAAAGATATTTATTTTCTTTATGTATATATACAAACATAATCAAAATAAGGAAGAAACACTCTTAAAATTACAATCCTACTTTCTGCAACTGGTCACATGGATATGGATCATATTTATAACTACCTTCTTCCACTACCCATTCCATATCCTCTTAACCCTAAGTAAGCATCTCAGCTGACCATGGTTCTTTGCCCTTTGACTGATCGAGTGATCCAAACCTTCTTTCTTGACTTTTCATGGCCATTAGTATTCCTCCCTGGATTGGGTTGTTACCATTTCCATTGACTTTAATCACAGGACATGGTTGTATAAAAAATACCAGAAGGTACCTCCTGTATTCCATGCAAATCTTCTTTTCTCCATTACATAGTAGCAGTCCCATTTTTGCTTGATAACCAGGATCAATCACCCCAGCCAGTAAAGTAATTTCCTTCTTTGCCTGATGATTCAAAGGCATAAGAACCCCAAAGTGGCTGCGCAGCATTCTTAACTTCCAGTTCAATGAAATCATTGTTGTATTCCTTGCTGTAAGCATTCCTCCTTATGGAACTAAGACCCGCAGACCAGCAGAAGTTAAATTTGCAGGGATAGAAAGCAATTTTTTTCCTATAGGATTACCACTCCTATTAGAACCCCTTGATTCTTAAGCCCATGAATCCTGGCTATGCAAGAAATAGCCCCATAGAGTGGATAATGCAAGGTATTGTCACCTTGCTGGTTCAATAGGTGAGTTTTCAAAAAGTCATTCCACCCTTCTACCAATCCAGCTCCTTCTGGATGATGATAAGTATGGTAAGACCAGTGAATTCCATGGGCATATGCCATAAATACCATGATGGTGGGTCAAGCATTCTATTAAGTACCTTGGGCAGAACTACTGAGTGTAGGGAAGGAAAATCCAAATCTTAAGTGCATGTCTAATTCCAGTAAGAATAACACACTGCTTCTTCCATGATGGAAGTTGTCCATTGTAACCAATCTGTTACCAGGTAGCAGGCTGATCACCTTGGGGAATGTTGCCATATCAAGGACTAAGTATCGTTCTCTGCTGCTGGCAGATTAGTCACCCAGCAATGGCTGTGGCCAAGTTGGCCTTGGTTAGTCCATGTTAATCAGCCCATGTATAACCTCCATCCATACCACCATGGCCACTTCATTCATGAACCTGTTAGGCAATTGCAGGAATGGCTGGGGAAAGAGGTTACTAATATCCACAGGACAGGTAATCCTATTAACTTGATTATTAAAATACTCTTCTGCTACAGTTCCTCTCTGGCAAGCATTCACATTGGACACAAACATCTTAGCTTTCTGCCCATTCAGAAATATATCTCCATATACCTCTCCTCTAGAACTTGTCACAAATTTTCCAATCATGTTCCTTCCAAGACACTGACCATCCAGCCAAACCATTGCTCATAGCCCATGAATCAGTGTACAAATACACATCTGAATATTTTTTCTTCAAAGCAAAATAAAAAACCAGGTGCACTGCTCAAAGTTCTGTCCACAGAGAGGATTTCGCTTCAACACTATCCTTCAGGGACACCCCAGAGAGGGCCTGTGGAGCTGCAGCTATCCACTTTTGGGTTGTAGCTTTATATTGTGCAGAACTTTCTAAACATACCTCAGTTTTCTTTTCCTTAGACAACTGACTGGAGGGAATTCTCAAAGAGACCATAGCTGTGGGCTGGATGAGAGAACTTAATGTAGTAGGAGAGGAGGCCATGGGCATGCAGCCTCTACTAAGGCACAACAGCAGGCACAAAAAGGTGTTTTTCAAAAGGAGAGCACTTATCTGCAGAGTATGGCAGGGCTTTACTCAAAATTCCTAAGTGTCTGCTCTAAGATTCTTATATAGGAGCCTGTTAAAGTTTCCAAATAGCATCTCTATATGCCACTGAAACATCTCTAGCACCATTAGATCTGCTAGGTAATATGGCCAAAGTGGCAGAACAGCTTACATGGCAACCTGGACCTTTGGCAGAGTCTTCTCTTTATTCAGTCTGAACTCAAATCTAGCAGTTGTTCAGGTCACTTAGTAAATGGACCAGAGTAGCACACCCAAATAAGAAATATGTCTTCCCCAAAATCCAAAGGGCCAACTAGGCACTGTGCCTCGTTTTTGGTTATAGGAGGGGCCAGATGTAATTGCTTATCTTTCACCTTAGAAGGGATGTCTTGGCATGTCCCAAACAACTGAATGCTTAGAAATTTCACTGAGGTGGAAGATTCCCTACCATCTTGGGATCTGATCATCCCCATAGTGTTAAAGGATCCCAGATCAGTGACAGCAGTTCCCATAGTAATATCTGACCTACAGAAAGGAACATTAACAGAGCTCTTCAGGGATGATGGATTCACTCTCACAAATTTATTTCTCACAGTCCTGGTGAAAGGTGTGTCTTCCGGACATTCCTGTGGTGGGTAAACAGGTCTTACATGAGAAATCCATTCTAACATTCCCATCTCTAACACTTGGATTATTTCATCTAGATTACACATTGGAAGTACTGGCATTTCAACTTCAAGCAATGTAGGCCACCTTTAGATCCATGCTTCAGCCAGCCACCCAAACATATTAGAACCCTTTCTAACACCTCCAGCTTCAATACTGATTCCAGAATCTGTGCTTAGTGGGCCTATACAATAATTCAGCCTCATCCAAATTTATATTCCTTCCACCCTTATCCCACACCCTTAATATGCATTCACACACATAGTCCTCTGATTTACATATATATAGATTGGAAAAACCAGTGCAGCTCTTTTGGAGTGTAGCACACGTCCTAATGAGTTACACTTTGTATCTCACTTTTCAGGGCCTTTGGGGACTTCAGTCTAGTTATAGGTCTCGATTAAAAGAATGTTGTTGGGGTGAGACATGAGAGAAACTGGCTCTGTCTTACAAGCCAGCTACCTCAGGGAATTCCATTACAGTTTCATCCAGTGAATCAGGGTTAATCTCTTTACCTGGAGGCTGGGTGGCTAATTCCTCAGAGCAGATTGAGGATCATGTGGCTGATTTCTCAGGGCAGAGAGTTGCAGCTGTATCTGGCAAAACTGTCCTCATGGTCTATTATCAGCCCATATGCCTCCATTCCAATTTTCAGGATTCCATCCTTTCCCAATCGATGCCTTTACCTTAACAACAGACACCCTGCAAGGTAGGGTGATTATAATTTGCAATGATATTCAGCTTCTCACACACTAAGACTATGGGTCTGATTTTCAGAAATGTCAACTCTCAGCTACAAGATACACAAGTTTTCTTTCAGGGCACACATAGAAACTTTCAAGTTCTTTATGTGGTGCTTAAGTTGGGAATTTGAAGCCTTGAGCTCATCCCTTTCTTTAATAGTGTTATCCAGCATATTTAGGAACAACCAGCCAACATCATTATACTTTTAACTCCATACATCTCTTTAAAGTGGCAAATATGTTTTCACCCAGAGTTTTGCCTCTTATCAGACTAGAGAAACAATTCTACAAACCCCAGAACAAACACATAAATCTCATCCTTAAGAGTCGGGGTCTCATGACTGATTCTTGGCACCAAAATCTTTGTTTTAGTCAAGGTTCTCCAGAGAAACAGAACTGACAGGAGATATCATTTATTATATAATTAGCTCACATGATCATGGGGACTGATAAATCTGAAACCCATAGGGCAGACCAGATGTTGAGAATTCCAAAGAAGGGTTCAATGAATTACCAAGAGAAGCTGGTTAACTGAAGTAGAAATAGAAATTCTTCTTTCTAACTGCAGAAATAATCACTTCTCCCAAAAAGTAATTGGATGAGACTTCTTTCAAAACCGAACACAATCTCCTTTGTTGATTGCAGATGTGATTAGCCATAGATGCCATCAACTAATGCTTTTAATCCATGAAATACCCTTAAAGTAATAATAAGGACAGTGTTTGCTTGACCAAACAAATGGACACCATAATCTAGCCATGTTCAGAGTGAATTTAATCATCACACACCCTCTTTTTGTTCCTGCCCCCATCCCACTTAGAAAAGGAATTGCTAACTCCACTGATCAAACTTAGAAACATTAATTGGGCACATTTTACTAGAATATAGGGTCATAAGTCCTAAAGAATGCAATGTCTTTAAAGAGATCTCAAAGACTTTTGCCATTCTTCCTTCTTTCTGGGTTCCAGTGGTAATTGTGCACAAGCAAGATATATTTCTTCATAGCATGTCTTTATTCACTCCTTCCACTCTTTTCCAGCTTTGCTGGGCATGCAAATGCATAATTTGCAAAAATTAGACTCAGGGACAAAATAGAAAACAACATTTGGATCCATAGACCCAAACTCTATCTTTGGTTGAAATAATTTAATAAATTGTCAGTTCAATATAAACAAAGTGGTCTTTCCTTTTATCAGTCCTTGAGTTTGGGGCTATTCCATTCATAGCTGGATGTATGGTTATAGGCACTCCCTGACCTACAAATTAATACCATTAAACTGAGAAAGTGGAAAGATGGTGATGGACTAATAGGCAGAGCTGAATGCTCAAACAATGGAGACAGCCAAAAGCTGTCTGAGGGACCTGCTTTGGGTGTCAGCAGATCAGGTAGTGCTACACAACTCCCAGAAGGGTGAGGGACAGAAAGACAAAGAACCTGAAATGACAGCTACCAATCCTCTGTGGTAGCCATGAAAGGCTTCCCTCCCCCATCTTGAGCTGGAGTAAAACACCTGGCTCATTGCAGACAACTGAGAAGGGAGCAGACATCTTCATCCCTGTCAGATATTTCAAGGGGAAAGGGAGAGAGAGAGGGGTGATTTTCTTCAGTGAATTTAGCCAGCAGAGCCCATTTTGAATCTCTGATCTGGAGATTCAACACAAGAATACAGGAAAGCTGAAACTGAAACTCTGTGGAAAGGTGCACTGACTAGCAACAGCTGCAGCTTGGTCTGGAAATTGCATGGACAAAAACTGTTTGTGCTCTCTGTATCCAACCCCTGAAAGAAAATCTATGCCCCACTAGTGAGTCCCTGGTCCAATTTTGAATACTTAAGCTGGGCAATTTTAAAGACTAAATTGAACCAAATATCAAAGAAGAGTTGTGAAAATAATAAAATAAAACACAAGAGGCAAGAGAGAAATTAGCCATCAGAGTAAATTGACCAACAAATTCAGACACCTAGATATGAGCAAAAAATTACAAGCCATACTAGGAAAAAGGAAGAGAGGCCCAGCCAAAAGAACAAACCAAATACCCTGAAGAGATACAGGATTTAATTTATTATAATTAATCAGTAATAATCACAAAACTCTCCTAAATCACTTCAAAGAAATTAAAGAAAATATGATTAAAGAAATAAAAAATATTAAGAAGACACTGGGAGAGCATAAAGAACAATTTGAAAGCCTGCAAAGAAAAGTAACAGACCTTATGGGAATGAAAGACACAATGGATGAGATTAAAAATACATTAGAGGGGGAAGCAGATGTGGCTCAAGCAGTTGCGCACTCACCTACTACATGGAAGGTCCCGGGTTTGGTTCCCAGTGCCTCCTAAAGAAGGAAAGCAAGACAGTGAGCTGACACTATGGGTTGGTGTGGCAAACTAATGCAACAAGGTGACACAGTGAGATGATACAACCAAGAGAGAGCAAGGAAAGACAATGAGAGACACAACAAACAGGGAGTGGAGGTGACTTAAGTGATTAGGTGCCTCTCTCCCACATGGGAAGCCCCAGGTTCAGTACCCAGTGCTTCCTAATAAGAAAATGAGCAGACACAGACAGCACACAATGAACAGACTCAGAGAGCAGACAGCGAGTACAAACAACAAGAGTGGTGAGAAATAAATAAATTAATCTTTATATATATATATATTATAATATATATAATATCTAATATATATATATATTAGATATATAATATA
>JAQZBX010050913.1:0-19517 GCA_029593785.1 Cabassous unicinctus | reverse complement strand
ATCCCCCCCTTGCTGCTTGTGTTTTACTGTGTCCATTCGCTGTGTGTTTCTTCCATGTCTGCTTATCTCCCCCTTGCTGTGAGGTCCTGCTGCATCAGCCCACCGCACCGCACGGGCAGGCCTGCTCTCACAAGGAGGCCCCGGGAAGCGAACCCGGGGCCTCCCATATGGTAAACGGGAGCTCTATCCATTGAGCCACACCCGCTTCCCTGTCTGTATTCTTATAACCATGAAATTTAGAGGCACCAGGCACAATATGTATCTTATACTGATTGAAGTGATGAATGTAAAACTATGTGATTATACCAAATACCCTTGATTGTGTGCTTTATTTTAGATGAATTGTGTGCTTTATTAATATGAATAAATATAATTGATTTTTAAAAAATGTATCTTAAATGTTAACCAGAGCAAAAAACTAGAAAAACTCTCCAACCCCGTCAAAGAAATGTTGAGTCTGTGATTAATTTTCTTGGTTTCAAATCATATCTGTGATTCTCTTGGTTTCAAAGCTGCATAAAAGCTGTGGAAAAACCCCTTGTGGGGGAGGCAGATTTGAGATTGATTAGATCACCTGCCCTCCACTGGCCAATAAAACTTTTCCTTCCCAGCCTAGTTTAGTATGTCTGTCTATTCTGTTCCACTGAGCGATCCAATTACCCGAGGACCCCTCCCCCGACTCCCCGGCCCTCTTCAGAACCACCACTAGCACCAGGCACTGCTATAGAACCATTAAAAAATTGTTTATGATTTTTATCATCCAAACTCCTTTTGAAATAAGTCTTCTAATAAAACAAAAAAAAAGACAAAAAATAAAATTAGTCTTCCAGACCATTTTCTCTCAAGCACAACAGTCTGTCTTGGTGGCTAGACCAGAGGCCACTGTGTAATTGAGGGTTAAGGATTAACAAACAATTATGATTACTAAATCATTATATAGATGCCTTTATATTATAAAATAGCAAAAGGTTAATACCTGAAATTACTGAAGCTGGCTAGAGTGGTCCCATCCCTCTAGCCAGCTCACTCCAGACTTAGCCTCACACTTGTGTGTGTTTACTGTTGGGATGGTAACCACTCCAACCTCTTCTATTTAATATCCATATGGAAAACCTTGACTGACCTCTGCTCTGTACTTTCCTATCTCAGAACCTTGATCTCTAAAATGATTGTAACTTTGTAATACCCCCTAGTTTGGGCCCACCCTCATCTTGTTCAACCCCTTAATGTTTATTAATGAAGGAACCTGTGTCTAGCTCCACCCAATTATTCATTAGCACCCTGATGTTATAAAATATTAGAATTTCTGCAGATCGGAGAGGCAGTTTTGGGGCCATCTAAGTTGGCTGACCTCCTTTGCTTGCACAACCAAAGAAACCTTTTCTCTCTTTGAAACCCTGGTGTCTCAGGAATTGGCTTTAAAGATGCATTGGGAGAAAAGAACCCGCTTTTGCTCGGTATCAATTGCTTTCTTTTTCCTTTTCATTTCCTTTTTCTTTCTTTCTCTTTTTGGCAATGTTAAATCTTACCCAAGGCCTGCATTTCTGGAAAACAGCAAAGTTTCAGAAATTCCATCACCCTTTGTATTCTGGAAAACAGTTTTTTACAAAATAAAAACCAACCCTTCCCCATATGACTTAGATAAGACTCATGGATGCTCCCCTTGTTTATCTATGACAAGGCTGGACACAGACCTTCCACATTCCATCCTTTGATTAGCCGAACTGCTGGACCCCACTGATCAGTTGGAACAATTGGCTTATTAACCAAATGCTGGTTAAGTTTCCTTCCTTTCTGAACTTTAAAAGCACATCCCAGAAAATAGGCTGCTTTAGCATAAAATATTCTCAGATCTATTTGATCATGCCAAACTTTTATCCCACTTCTCTACAACTGGTTCTTATTTAACTCTTGAGATGCTTGCAGACCTTATGGTCAGAGCATTCTCCCTATGGCAATGTCCTCTTCCTCTATTCCAATAGCCCTTTTCCCACTTTTCAATAATCCTTTTAAATAAAGTCTCTGTTTACCAAGTCTGGATTTGTTTTGTTGTTTGACATTTCTTCTCTTTTCTTTCCTTTTTCCATTCCCTCCCCCTGTCTCCCTCTTTGCCTTCTTCCTCTTTCTTTTTTTCTTTCAAGGAAAGCCTCAAGTTTACCCTATAATCTTTCATCTGCCAATATATCATGTTGGGTATGATCCCAAGACAACCCGTGAGAATCTTCTGGTTTCCTGAAACTAATCAGTCATTAGATTCAGGCAGAGTGATTCCTAAATCCCCTTCATTGAAAGACAATGTTTCCCCCAAACCCCTTCCTTGGAAAAGTTCCAACTCTTGCCCCACTCTAAGTTTTGCTTCTGAACTTCCCTAAGCAGAAGGAAGCCAAGGAATCTCAGTGTAGATCTAATCAGAAAGATCCAGCTTCTCAAGATTCTGGCAGGAGCAGGCCAGGGGTGAAGGAACTGTTAGTGCACAAATAGGTGGAACCCATTCCTCCTTAATAGGGCCGGCTGGTGAAAGGGGATACAGGGCCAGCTTCTGGGCAACCACAACAGGCCCTGTGCTGGGAAGGGCCCATGCTTGGTCTAATGCCCTGCTATCACCATCTTGAAATTGTTAATAGTTTTAGAACAAAAGGCCCCCACATTTTCATTTTGTACTGGGCCCTGCAAATTTTGTAGCTGGTCCTGTTCCTCCTGTTCTTTATCCATGTCCTAGCCAAACCTCAAGTTCCCTCAGTCACAGATTCTCTATAGAGGTATCTAAACGAATATTCTCATTACCAAAATATTTGCTAACAGCAAACAGTGTTTTAATATGTACAGTGCTTTATCACTGTGGGCAACTTCCACACATGTGCAATTTCTTTCAATACTCCTAGTAGCCTATGGAGGTAGCACTCCATATTTTAATGATGAAGTTAGTGCAGCCCAAAGTTTACTCGCATAACCAGGAATCAAACCAAGCTTTGTTAACTGCTTTGCCAGTGCTTTTTTACTGGTGGAAAAACTGCCAATAAGCCTAAACGAAGAAGGAAAAGACATATTCAGAATGGTGAGTTTTAAGAATAGAAGTCTGTTTGCAACTGTGTCAACTGGATTTGAATTCTAAAGGAAGTTGGTTTTTGCTTTGATTGTACCTACTCTTTACAAGCTTCTGAAATACTAAAGGTGAAAAAGGTAAGACCTCTTTAATGGTGCTGGCAGAGTTAGACTTGTTAATCTTTATACATTGTTATTAAATTTCTTCCATATAAAAAATAATGTTAGTTAAAAATGGTTTGAATAAGTGAGTCAGAAGTAAGTGTTTGTCTTTTTTGAAGGTGCATTTTATGCACTTCACACTTGAAAAACTGAGTCTGTGATTATGAAATTGAATGCAATTTCATTCTTTCTACTGCAGCAGAAAATTTTACGAAAAGTGATTTGACATTTTTCCCCCAGAGAGTTTAACACAGAGCAATGCATTTGGTTTTGTTAATATTTTTTCTTCTACACACCAATCATAAGTATTGTTCCCTCTTCAAAATGAAATTCAATATCCAAAAAATAAAATATTGTAGTGGTTATCCATGTAGACCTTGGCACCAACAGGCTTGGCTTCAAATGCCAGCTCTCCAACTTACTAGGGACACGTTTTCTTTAGTCCCCTGCTATCAATCTGTACAGTGGGATATATGAGAAGAGCATACTTTTTCATATGATACGAGAACAAACTTGAATAAAGTCTTCATTAATTGGTTACCTACCTCATACTGAACACTCTAGAAATGCTTGTTAAATCAAATCCCTATTTTTCAAACAAACATAAAATTCTTAAGGTTGGTTATGTCCAAAGCAGTTCACGGGATCCAGTCTAAAGATGTCAAATTGACCTCAGAGTAGATCCTTGAATGCCTAGAGAATCCCCTTTAGCTCACAGGCTTATTCATCCAATAAACACTTATTGGACCTCTGTTAAGTGCCAAGCACGGTATTCGACCCTGGAGATTCAAAAGTGAAGGACACACTCCTTGCCCTGGAAATTACTGTTTAGTCAGTCTCCCACTGGGAGAGAGAAAGGTTCATGCTGCATATTTATTTGCTGAAACTATACTCAGGACATGGAGGGAGCTCAGTAGAGGGAGCCCCACCAGTTTGTAGTTGGGTCGATTCTGCTGGGAAGGAGAGTAAGGAATGGAGCCAAGTGGAATTAAGCATTACATTTATGCTAGGCACTCTGCCAGCTGCTTCACACACATTAACTCACAGCAAACCTATCAGTTTGGCAATGATGTCATCATTTTCCCTAAAAGGAAATGGAGGCTCAGAGAAGGTAAATTATTTACCCAAGTTAACTCAGCTGCTAGGGGTGAAGCACAGGCTATCTGAAGGGCTTCAGCCCCGGGGTACCTGTCCTTCACCTTCCTCATTCCCAAACCTTCCAAGGTGAAAAGAATCCTGTTTGGATATCTTCACAGTTATGCTTATGTTTTGTCAGAGAAATAGAGTTAAAAACAAAACCTTCTTCCAGCCAGAATATCCACAAAGGTGGAAGAGAAAGAACAACTATTTTATTACTGAGCAGGCCTTAAACAAGAATGTGAGGCATCACAGGAAAACTGCTAACTAAAGAGGATGCAAAGAAAGAAAGTGCAACCTTTTATGTAGCTAAACAGTTACAACCCATTACATACATATTCTCAACAGAGTTTTTGCATCTTTAGGACCAGAGGTAGGTTTTTTGGAGGTAGGCAATTTGGAATCAGGTGATGTCTTAGTCTGCCAAAGGGCTGCCAATGTAAAGTACCAGAAATCTGTTGCTTTTATAAAGGGTATTTATTTGGGGTAAAAGGCCCTAAAAAATTCAACTCAAGTTTGCTTTCTCACCAGTCAGTAGCCATGTGTTAAAGCAAGATGGCCTGTCCCTCCTTCCTGGGCTTCCTCTTCCTCTTGAGGCTCGGAGGGCTCACTCCTTCTCCATCTCAGCTGCAGGCTGGCATAGGGCTTGTCTCTCAGGGCTTCCTATATCAGTCTCAACTCTCTTCCCAAGGTCAGCTGCAAACTATCAGGCAAATTGCTCATCGCTCTTCCTTGGGCTTTAACTGTTTGAACCTTCTCCTTTCTGTCACACAGCAGGATCAAAATGTCAAAGTTCTCTCCTCAGTGTGTGTCTTCTTGAGTAAGTGCCCATTTATATCAGCCCACCAAGGGAGGAGGGACTCAACCTGAGTTATGCCTGATGTAGCCCAATCAGAAGCCCTAAACTGATTTTATCAAGTAAAATTAATCAGAGGACCCTCACTGAATTTAATGCAATCAAAGGGTATTACACCCAGAGGAACAGATTAGTTTACAAACATGATCTTTCTCTTTTTGGGATTCATAAATAATCTCAAACTGCCACAGGTGACTACTGAAGTTAGGTCCATCTCCCCTGGGAAATTAGGAGATAGAGCTTCACCTTTCTTGGTGATTGCATTTCCTTGAGGAAGCAAGCCTGAGATGTGAGATGAGCATATGACTTTACTATTTGTATCTTGAAAGCACCTTGCTGATTGCCCTGAAAACAGTGAACCATTTTGTCTATTTGGAGTGCCATTAAGTTTTCTGACCTGTTTGGATAACGTTCTGGCTGGCTCAAGTTGACAGATAAATGACCCCCAGTACTGACTTCTTAAAACTTTAATGTACATATGAATCACCTGGATTCTTTGTTAAATGCAGATCTGACTCATTACATTTGGGATGGGCTCCAAGATTCTGGTTTCTAAGGAGCTCACCCGGTGATGCTGAAGCTGAACTAAGTGAGAAATTTGAATACCTAACACCTTATATTTATATCTCAGGATTTAATATATTGTGGGAAATTAACCTTGTGTTTGACACGGGAGTTGGGGACCAGTGACCTCCATAAGACTGTATTCCAGTGGGTAAGTAGGGAGCAACAGTACATGATTCTTGCAGATGTTAGATGCGATTATATACATGCCAAGCACTTGCATTGAGACTGCCAGGTAGGAAGGGTTCGGTCATCGTAATAATTATAACAATATGCAGGGCTACTGTTTCATTTGAAATCCATCCTATTCCTTCTATCCAGTTCTTCTCTGTGGCTACACCCCCAATGCAAGTACCTTAATGTATTTTCAGTGATTCTTAATGTACCATCGAACGTACTCTTGAACTCTAAAAGGAATTTCTCTTCGGCCTTTGAAAATAAAATTGATGAAATATAATCGGTTAAGCAGTTCGGATCGGTCTCCTGTTTCTCTAATACTACTCTTAGCAAATAAACACCAGCTTCCCCTCCCTACCTCTTGACCTCAGAAAGAAATTTCCCATTGTATTTGCCACGTAGCAGGAGATGGAGCCTCGGTGTTAAGCCGGGTTTTTATTTCTTTTTTATGGCGCGTCCAGGTAGGGTGATTAAACAAAGACCTTCTCTCGGGTTAAAACAAAGGTTCTGAACAAAGATTGCCAAACCGAGCGCAGGCGGCGCGGTGGATGTGTTTTCCGATTGGTTGTACAGTCTCTAGGACCACGGTCCAATCGGAAAGAGGCGCCGGCATCTCATATTTACATAAATGTTTCCTGTTTACGTCATCGCTGGGCAAGCTAGCCAATCAGATTTGAGGAACCCGGAAGCCTTCATTTGAATATAAAAATGACAAAGAGCCCCTTTCCTTCCACCTTCCCGTTTGTTTCGTGTCTTGCCGCTGTTCCGACATGCCAGATCCTTCCCGTTCTGCTCCGGCCCCCAAGAAGGGCTCCAAAAAGGCCATCACCAAGGTGCAGAAGAAGGATGGGAAGAAGCGCAAACGCGGCCGCAAGGAGAGCTACTCCATCTACGTGTACAAGGTGCTGAAGCAGGTGCACCCCGACACCGGCATCTCGTCAAAGGCCATGGGCATCATGAACTCCTTCGTCAACGACATCTTCGAGCGCATCGCCAGCGAGGCCTCCCGCTTGGCGCATTACAACAAGCGCTCGACCATCACCTCCCGGGAGATCCAGACGGCCGTGCGCCTGCTGCTGCCCGGGGAGCTGGCCAAGCACGCTGTGTCCGAGGGCACCAAGGCCGTCACCAAGTACACCAGCTCCAAGTAGCGCGCTCCCGCCGGCGGCCGAGCATTCGGCACCCAAAGGCTCTTTTCAGAGCCACCTCCATGCTCAAAAAGGAGCCAACAACCTAGTTTGCTTGTGACGTTGTCACTCGGTCTGGATGATGCGGGACCTGGACTCGAGGGACGAAGGTGCAGATCCTGCGAAATGAAGCTAGGGCTCCTTGTTCCTGATGACGTAATTATTCTAGAATCCAAAAGCAAAGAAATCTCCCTCAGGCTAACATAGCGTTAACCGTTAAGCTTGCTAGTTTAACCTTAGAGGCTCTGGCGCCTGCGTGCATAATACCCGGTCCATCGCCAGGGCCGGGACCGTCTTGGCTCTCAGCGTGCTTTGTGCAGGTGACCGGTCGCGGGTTGCCTCCTCCAGGAAGACCTCGAGCTCTCATACCTCCGTGTCTCCAGGTAGTTGAGGCCAGAGATGAGCCAGGCGCCTGGCGACCGGCTCGGTGATGCTCTCTGGGTGTTGCCGCCCAGTCCTGGCGGTGGCGCTTAGCGCCGTCCTCTCTCAGCCCTTTACCGACCTTGCCACCGCTGGACTTGCTGAGCTTCTAGCCCAGAAGTAAACAGATCAGCAACGTTGCGGTTAAACAGCATTTTATGAGGACTAAGCGTTCCTGTCAGAATATAAAAATAGCAGGCATACAACCTCCTCATCACCTTCAAATTTCCCCAAATGAGGGGATTCTGGTATCTTTCACCCCCCAAAATATATAAAATTTTTTGAACTATGACTACTAATCGGTGAAAAATCCCTTTTAATAAAGAAAATGTAGCGTCTTTTTTTTCCTCTTTAGTGAAAAACATATGCAAAATAGGCACACTGTTTCCTGAATGAAAGACTTAATAACAAAAGGCATATAAGCTTTGGGGGAAAAAAGTTTAAAAAAATCAATTCCAAGGAGTTGGGTTAGGGGAGGAGAAGCAGAGCTTGGCTGCATGACACAGGCCAGGCTCTCCTCACACCACAAAACTATCCTACAAGACTGGGTACTCCCACAAAGAATATGCTATGCCCCCTAGAGCAACTCACCCCCTAAGAGCTGTAAGGTTGCCCTGGGATTTGGCTTGGTCTACGCTCAGTTACCACTAAAGGACAGTTAGCTCTAATTTCTGCTCAGCGCCCCCTGACCCCCGCACTCCCCACTCCCCGCCCCCATGCTATCGCCAATGACAACCATGCATTTTCTCAACATTTCATTGTTTCCAGTCCCATACAGGAAATTCATTTTCTTGCTTTTGTAGTTTTTTTCCTCCAAATCCTTTGGTTTAGTCCGTAATAACCAGCAAATAAGTTAATTTGAAATTTTCTAGCTGAGATTGGGCTGAGGGAGATGTCTTGTAAATGTATTTTCAGATTGTTTGCGGGCAAAATCCTTCTAGTTCCTTCCATCACCTTAATTTAAGCATTAGTTTACTAATTTCAGACCCAGGGAATGCATCCATTGTTTTGAGTCCTAGTTTTTTCTATTTCTTCCTCCTAGTCTTTATGTATTCCCAAATATTTGATGTGAACTGCCTTCATTTGAATTTAAAGTAATCTTTGTCTTTTTCTGTTATAACAATATAAAGACATTGGTTCTATTGAAATTGTCCTTAATTTTCTTTATTATAAAATCTCAATATCAAGGACCCTGTTTTTCCTTCTTTTCTTCTCCCCAAACAGGGAGCCCAGCACTCTACTCCCTGAACCCAGGATCTCCTCTACTGGACTGTTCAGCAATTACAGGCAGCCTTTTCTTACTTGAGGCTACATCAGAGTTTCAGAGGATTCAAAAGGACTGAGAAATTAATCAAAGTTGCATTACCCACAACACTATTTTTTATAAAATTATGTTTAAAAATTATGTGCATTTTGTTCATTGACTTTACTTTAGGTATTGAAAGTACTACTGTCAGCTATAACCTACCACCTATTTTTCTCCTCTCTACTGGAGAGGAGTCTCACTTTATTAGACTTATTTTTTAAGCTCACTGAGGTAGAGAACCCCGTGGATCTGTGGATCTATCTGTAAGTCTAGCTTCAGGTGACTGCAAATGCTCATAAGATATTTATCCCTAATCGACTTTGGTAAGGTCTTGGAAATTCCAGTGAGCAAGCCCTTGTTTCATAGTTGGAGAGAAGTAGATGCTGTCATTTTGAACACAAACATTGCATTTCTTGAGAGGATGAAGTATGTTGACAGGTCCCATTTATTTTGAATGATAGATCACTATTTAATTGTCAAATTCTAACTAGGAAGGCAAAGAATTGAGTAAAATGGCTATGACGAAATTTTTGTAAATATTTTTCTAAGTGCATATCTATAAAAGAAAACAACAGAACGTTAATAATGCTGGACACTGCTATCATTGTAACTATAATAATATATACTCCCATTCATACAAGTACTAATTGAGGTAAAAAGAAGGGATGGGAAGGGGATGGGAGGGTAAAGGAGGGGAAGGGAGGGAAGAAGGAAGAAAAAAACGAAAACGGCCATCATCTCATTAAAAGAGGCAGGGTTCATTAATATTTTTGTTGTTGACAATTACCTATCAAAACTAATGCTTAAAACAACTATGTACTAGCCACATGATTTTTCAAACACAGAGTTTTCGTCACGTAGAAGTATTTTTAAATTTCAATTGACATACTTTTTGTAGAGAAGGATGATAAACAGTGCTAAACATTTGTGCATGTGTGTATATATATATAATTAGGATAAAATTCTGAGGCTGAAGTGGAATGGAAATATGAGTCAGGGACGTAAGAATGACACAAAATTTCTTACCATAAAAAAAAACTTGATCAACTTTTATGCATTGATAATGGTATCAAATTGATATTCCTATAGATACCACCTTTAAGAGACGGTGGGACCACTTCATTATTATTATTTTTTTTAAGTTAGCTTTAACAATATGTTGAAATTTGCATTCTTGCAACTACTTATGACAAAAGTATTTTAGATGCCAACTTTAAAGTGTGCGAGGTTTTCAAGAATTATTTTAGAGTAAACCCAGGCAAAAAAATGGGGGTGGGACTGGCGGTGGGCATCCTGGCCTCTATTTTGCCTGTTGCCAAGGATGCTGGGTTGTAACGTTTCCGACCCTCCAGGCCTCCCTGAGCTCCGCCTCCGCCCCCCAGCGTAGCCATGCGACCGCGTTTCTTTTGTGAGATGATTTGCTAAAAATGATTATCTTTTATCGAATGTCTGTTCTTCGCCTCAGATGATGACGCGAACTTTAAATAATTCTCACAAGACCTCAACGAATTACTAGGAATACCCTTTTTACAAGAAAGCAAAGCAAAAGGTAAGCCTTTTCCTTTTCTGAGTGGCTTCATGCCAAAGCGCTCCCCATGAACCAAAATCACTCTCAAAACAAATGCTTTGAATTCATTAAAGAAAGGGGGAGCCAAACATTAATTTTCTGTTACATAAAATAACATAAAACAATGGAGAGGAGGGAGTCTGGGGCCTCCATTTGTTCAAATAACAAATTATTTTCAAAATCGCTTGATACTCCTTTCCCCTCTCCCACATAAGGTTCGATCTACTTGCAGCAGCGGTCAGCTTATGACATTCGACTCCCGCTGCACTGGGGCGGAGGAGCAACGCTCCGTTTTCCTTGCTTTTTGATTTTCTTCCTGGTTGGCGACATCCTACTACTGCTCGCCCAGCTAATGTTAATTAGTCGAGAATAAAGATGGTCCAGGCACGGACTGAAAAGCCGTAAGGAAACGTACCGCCCGGCGCCACCGCTAGGGCAGAGAGACAAGACCCAGGGGAGCACCGAGGCCTGCGCTCGGCGCGCACGTCCGGCCTCTCCCACAAGTCCCGGCCCTGGATGCGGCCCCCTCCCGCGTGCGGCAGCATCGCACCGTCGCCGATACCAGTCAATTTGAAGCCAGCAGTATACTTTGATGCACAGATAGTAATAAATAGCAATATTTGATTGCCTCCTGCGACCCATTTTCTTAACCTCCCAACGGCATTTTGCCACTGAACAGTTATTATTCTCATGCTGTCCCTAATTTCCCGATTACATCATTTCACACACATAAGACCCCCCCACCTAAAGAACCAAATGCGATCACTACACAGCGCACAAGTAACAAGAATTCTTGAACATGTTTAAAGCCCTTTCTCTGACCATGTGGGTGGCTCTGAAAAGAGCCTTTGGGTGCCGAATGCTCGGCCGCCGGCGGGAGCGCGCTACTTGGAGCTGGTGTACTTGGTGACGGCCTTGGTGCCCTCGGACACCGCGTGCTTGGCCAGCTCCCCGGGCAGCAGCAGGCGCACGGCCGTCTGGACCTCCCGGGAGGTGATGGTCGAGCGCTTGTTGTAATGCGCCAGGCGGGAGGCCTCGCTGGCGATGCGCTCGAAGATGTCGTTGACGAAGGAGTTCATGATGCCCATGGCCTTTGACGAGATGCCGGTGTCGGGGTGCACCTGCTTCAGCACCTTGTACACGTAGATGGAGTAGCTCTCCTTGCGGCTGCGCTTACGTTTTTTACCATCTTTTTTCTGAGCTTTGGTGACCGCCTTCTTGGAACCCTTCTTGGGCGCAGGAGCCGATTTAGATGGGTCTGGCATGATGGCCGATCTCTCGAAAGGAGCAGGAGATCAAGTCAGGAGCAAGTCTATTTGTACGCCTTGTATTCAAATGAAGACTTGAGAGTTCCTCGTTTCTGATAGGGTGGGACGATATACAACGTCATCACTGGGAAGGGAATATGTAAATTAGAGATGCCAGGTTCCTTTTTTTGATTGGCTGCTTGTGCCAGCCAATCAACAGCTGATGTTTCGCCTACCTCCGGACCATATATAATTGCATAATGCGTTTGCCCGCGACGTTATTTCGGTTCTCAGTCTTCTGTTTCGTGTTTTCTTCCTGGCTGGAGCGAAGATGTCAGGGCGTGGGAAACAAGGCGGCAAAACGCGTTCTAAAGCTAAGTCGCGCTCCTCACGGGCGGGCCTCCAGTTCCCCGTGGGCCGCGTGCACCGCTTGCTCCGCAAGGGCAACTACTCCGAGCGCGTGGGCGCGGGCGCGCCCGTGTACCTGGCCGCGGTGCTCGAGTACCTGACGGCCGAGATCCTGGAGCTGGCGGGCAACGCGGCCCGCGACAACAAGAAGACGCGCATCATCCCGCGCCACCTGCAGCTGGCCATACGCAACGACGAGGAGCTCAACAAGCTGCTGGGCCGCGTGACCATCGCGCAGGGCGGCGTCCTGCCCAACATCCAGGCGGTGCTGCTGCCCAAGAAGACCGAGAGCCACCACAAGGCCAAGGGCAAGTGAGGCGCCTGTGTGCCAGGGAGGCCCCTTTTGAAACCAAAGGCTCTTTTCAGAGCCACCCACTGTTTCTAGAAAAGAGCTGTAACGTTTGTAAGAAGCCTAAGGCTTTCTTTGGGGGGGGTGTCCGGGAGGAGGGCAAAGGCTGGGGTGGTCCTTTATATTAATTGGTGGGCGCATCATCGGCATGTAAGAGCTTACAAGTGAATTTGGGGCCTGGACGGCTATTAGAGATGCACAGTCACAGTGACTACTCATTCCCTGGGCCCTGTGTTCCGTTTGTGGCAGGGAGATATTCAAGACGTTCTTGGATCCTCGCCCCAAAACTCAGGGCACAGTAATCTCGCTTTCCTGAAAGGCAGCTATAAAGTTAGCGGTGACAAGCTGCATTTGATTCTAGACCTGGTACTAAAATTATTTGTAATCTTTAAAGGGATTTTGGGTGTTGAGTTTCTGATTGATCAACCTTAAAAATATTTCGGCTTTAAATGTGGGCTTGAATAGGTTGAACTTGACAAGTTACAGGAACAATAGCTTTACAGGAGTTATGATTTAATTGTATTTGCTTTATAAGGTTTCGGTTTAAATTTGGGCTTGAATAGATTGAAATTGAGTAGTAAAAACAGCTTCACAGGAGTTACGATTTAATTCTATTTGGAAGACAATAAGGTCTCGGGAAGGTTTTGTTAGAGGCATTTTCCGTATTTAAAAAAAATTATTCAATTTTGAAATGAGAAATTTTACAGGAATTTATTAGTATTTAATTACTTAAAGGAATTTAATTTGTTCAATGTAGGCTGGTCAAACAAAGATCTCCTTAAATGTGGTTGCTAAAATGTACTAGGCTTACAGAATATAATTGGCCAATTAAATTTGGTAAGGAAAATTGGGATTCTAGATTTGTTAAAGTGAAATTGAGTATTGTTAGAACCAGATTGAGTAATGCATATATGGATTTTTAGGAGGATGACTGTGAACTCAACATTCTGTTATAAAGAAGGGCTGGAGAGGCTAAGAGATGCCTCTGGCAATAATCAATGGTGAAATGGTAGCACCTACCTCACCTAAAAGGAGGGATTACATAGTTAATCCATGGAAAATCCCTTAAAATAATACCTGGCACAAAATAAAGAGTTTAAGCTCAATAAGTGTTATTCTTGTTATCGTTATCTTTACTATTTTAAATGTGTTTTTTTTTTTAAATTATAACAATAAATAGGTAAAATGATTCTGGGCATATTATATATTTATTTCACTAAAATGAGGTCTGTCCAAACCTGGAGCTAATCACAAATCTGTTTGTCTTTAGATAATACCCCCAGTCAAAACTATTCACAGCAAAAATAAGTAATTGCACTGCCAGTCTGGATTTAAACAACACAAAATTCATGGACAATGTATGTAGAGTAGACAACATTTCAGTAAAACAAACTGTTCAAAAGAACATTCTAGAGATCTGTCATTTATTTTTTTTAGTAATAGACCTTCAGTTCTACCTTAAATTTGTCTTTATATTCATGTATACCTCTGTTATCTCTTCAAACCTTTTCAGTAGTATTTAAGGAAAAAGTTTTCCTAGGGGAAAGAATATAAGGTGTTCTAAGTGTTGCCGTAGATCTCTAGAACATTTTATTTTTTAATCCCTTAGATAGCATGTTCATAGGGTAGAAGAGTGGTGAGAGCTTCTCTGAGGGGTAACAATTTGTGTCACAAGGCTGAGTGGTCCAATACAGACAGCTACAAGCTACATGAAGCTAGTTTGACTTCAAATTGATAAAAATTAAACAATACAAAATTTAGTTTCCCAACCACACATGGTTACCATATTAGACTGCACAGACACAGAACCTTTCCATCACGGCAGAGAATTCAATAGGACAGCTTTGCTCTAAGGTCTTATCATCAGTCTGGGTATCAGGTTCAGTAAATATACAATACCCAGTGGTGACTGCCTCTTTGAGAGACTGCCTAGCAGGCTGTCTCCACATGTGAAGGAAAAAGCCAGGATTCATGTGAAAACCTGGGCTGGGCAGGGTCTGGTGATCTGAGTGAGCCAGACCCCAGAAGAGGTGCATTTCCAGTGCTTGCAGGAGTCCATTTACCCACCTCTCGCAAAAATGATAACAGGGTTGCTGATCAAAATGTCGCATGCTGAGATTTTTTTTTTAACCAGTCTGCTCATTTATTCATCTTTCTGAACACTGGAGAAACAACTGAGTTTGTTTTTTAGGATTAAATAAGATAAACGTGCCTGAACAGTTTTTTTTTAAAAAGTAATGCTTCCATAATTTGTTAAGCTGCCTTTTATTTGTTATTTTATTTCTTGAAGTTGAAATGAAGTTTACTAATTAAAAAAAAGAATATCAGAAAGAGATGGGACAACATGCCTCTCCCTGCCATGACAGAGAGCAAGATGTCACTCTGTGTCAGAAATGAATTCCAAGGATCTGAGATGATAAAGTGTTAAGCTGAGAACTTTCACAAAGCACGCTGAGATTTATATTAATGGAAAAGAATAATGGCTAACCTTACTTAATCATTTCCTATTATCAAAGCCTCCTGATCAGAGGTTGCGAGTAGCACACCCGTAAGAGAAGGGAGAGAGAAGGAGGTGGTACCCCAAGAGAACCTCAAAAGCATCTCAGGAAGGAACGACTGGGGTGGTGGTGGTGGAGATTCCAAGCAGGGATCAGGGCGTGGGTGGAAGTCGGGGCAATTTGGTGGCTGAAAGATAAGAGAGGAACTGGAGTTGTTCTTGGTAAAGCAGCCACAATCACTCAGAGAAATGCCATGTTGGAAGAGGGGAGGGATGCTGAGTCACTCTCTGTGGTTGCCGGATCTGCCCTGAACGTGGCCTTGAGTTTTCCTTTGGGAGCATCCCGGCCAGTTGTCAATAGGCTGCCTTTCTCTTGGTCACTGACAGGCCTACTCAGACCTCTACTGGATAATTTCGTTCACTACAACACATCCCTGGGGGCTGGGCATTTTCGGGAGAATAATGAGCAAAAAGAGGTACAAGGCACCAGATGAAGTGTGCAGCCAAGAAAGCAGCTCAAGCGTGCTGTTATCCAATGTGCTCAGCACCTTATTGGAATGGAAATACATCAGGCCTCAGAAATATCCATGCGCCACACCCTGTAAAGTGCTTCCATCAAAGGAATTCTCTTCCTTCTGTTCACTTAGGTTCTACGTCCCACTCCTCCCTTTGGCCTGGCCTTGTCTCTTACTACCCAGCCCTCTCTGTCATTATCCCCCTCAGCTCTCTACTAGGTCTATATCCAATACATTCAAGAATCTCTGAACTAAAAATAAATATTTAATGCCTCCCCCAATTTGCGTTCCCTCAAACTCTAAATTAAAGCATGGTGTGATTGCACTTAGTTGAGGATTGATATTGATACTTCAGAAAACCAGAGCTTTGTACTGTGTTATGACTGCTGGGTAGGCCTGGGTTGTGCTGAACCTGTCATTTCCCCTGTCACATAGTCCTGTTTTACAGTGTTTCCCAGTGCTAGTAATCAGAATTTCCCTCCTACCTCTCATGAAGAGTATATTTTTTCCTGTAATGTTATTTAATAAACTATGTCTGGAGCCTGTCAAACAGAATGAACACTTGTGTGTATCTGCCAATACTTGCACACAATCATTCTGAAAATCGCCATACACCCCCACCGCCCACTTCCTTACCTACCAGACAGGTTTGGGTTCCCAACACTTCACTGACACATCTTCTGTCAAGGTCTCTATAGATGTCCATGCCACCAGATCTAAGGAGCCACGCTTGCTCATTTTCTGAGCTCTCTCAGCAACATTGAAAATAGGCACCCTCCTTTCTAGAAACACGCATTTTTAGCCTCAAGGCCACCAGCATTACCTAGCCTGCTTCTTACTTCAGTAACATACTCTCGGCCTCCAGTGCAGGCCCCTCTGTTCCACTGGCTACTAGTGCTATTTCAGTTACCTATTGCTGAATAACAAATCAACCCAAACATAATGGCTTAAGTCAGTAGCCATTTATTTACTGGTGGTCCTATAGGTCAGCCATTGGGAGCTGGGCTCAGCTGGGACAGCTCATCTTTGCTCCACACAGTAAAGGCTGGACTTGCTCCTGCGTTTGTGCTCAGCTGGTAGGTCAGCTGGGAGCAAGCTGGTCCCAAATGGCCTCGCTCACCTGTCTGGAGTGCCTGTATTCTCTCTTCTCCCCACGATCTTGCCGTGTCTGGTTTGGGTTTCCTCACTTAAGTTCCAAAGGGCGAAGGGTCTCAAGAGCCCTGGAGGTCTCAGCCTGGAAGTTGCACAATCTGTGGGTCAGAACAAGTGAAGGCCAGCTCAGATTCAAGGGTATAAGGACTGGCAAAGGGATACACATCCAGGGGTGGAAGGTAGATGGCATCCAGGGCCATCTACCTCAACTTTCTTGTGCCTCTTTCCTAAGTCTTCCTCTTTTTTCTAGGTGTCCCCTTCCCTCAGTGAACTCATCCTAGCCCTGGACTTAATGAGTCCCAATGAATATCAATGGAAGTCATTTTCCCAGAGCTCCAGGTGCATATCCAACCACCTGCTTGATTTTTCCATCCAGATGTGTGGTTGTCAGACTTCACTGGGCCTCAGAATGACGTGGGGAGCGTTTTGTTTTTTTAGGTACCAGGGGCGTGGGGGATTGAACCTGGGATATCTCATGTGGGAGGCTGGTGCCACATCACCTTCCCTGAGTTGGTTTTTTCATTTGTTTTGCTTGTTGTTTTTTTCAGGAGGCACCAGGAACCAAAGCAGGGACCTCCTATATGGGAGGCAGGCTCTCAACAACTTGAGCCACATCAGCTCATACTTGATTTTCTATTCCTCCATTGCCCACCCAAATTGGTACTTTCTGTAGTCTTCCCCAGCTGAGTAAATGGTTACACCATCCACCAGTTACTCAGTCACATACAGATAAGTAAATAAATAAATAAAAGCTGTCTTTCCTTTCCTTCATTGCCCACATTTAGACCAGCAGCAAGTACCACCAGCCTAAACTTTAAAACATATGAATGTACATACTTCTCCCATTTCAGCTGCTACCATCCTATTCCTGGATATTAGAATTTACCTGGACTTCAGTAGCTGCCCTACTAATCTCCCAGCTTTTAACCCTTTCCCTACATTCTACTGCCCACTTTACAATGTAAATGGTATTCTCAAAAATGTAATTCCCCTCTTGAGAGTAAAATAGACCTAAAATCCATCCATGTTATCCACTATATCAACAGGCTAAAGAGGAAAAACTCATATAATCACATCAATTGATGCAGACAAGCCATTTGACAAGACCCAACACTAGTCACAATAAAAACTCTGAGCAAACTAGGAATAGAGGGGGAAACCCTAAACTGGATAAAGGGCATTGTAACCGTTGGGGAATTTGATGTAATTATGAATTCCAAAAATTGGATCATGCCTGTAATCTGATCTGTTAATCTGGGCATAATGGAATTATGATTAGGTCGTTGACTGGGCCATGTCAGTCAGTAGGGCGTTAAGCCCCACCCCCTGGTGGGTGGGGAATTGAATTTAACAGGCAAGGCAAAGAACAGAGTTGAAACAGTCTTTGAGAAGCAGCTTTGATGTTGGAAAGAAGGCCCCAGGAGAAGAGAAGCAAACTGTTCGCCTAATCGCCTACAACTGACCTTTGTAGAGGAAACAGGAGCTAAGCCCGGAAAGAAACGCAGCCCCGGGAAGAGAGGAATCCAAAAAGCCTGAACCCTGGGCAAATGTCGGCAGCTGTCTTGCTCCAACATGTGACATTGGACTTTGGTGAGGGAAGAAACTTATGCTTTATGGCCTAGTATCTGTGGACTTCTACCCCAAATAAATACCCTTTATAAAAACCAACTCATTTTTGGTATTTCACATTAGCACTCCTTTGGCTGACTAATACAGGCATCTACAAAAATCATATAGCTAATATCATGTTTAACCATGAAAGACTGAATGCTTTCCCTCTGAGATCAGGAACAAGACAAGGATGTCAGCTCTCATCACTTATATTCAACCTAATGCTGGAATTTCTAGACGGTGCAATAAGGCAAGCTAAAATAAAAGGTATACAGATTGGAAAGGAAAAAAATCAATGTGCATTTGTTCTATTATTTTAGAATATTCAGTTCTACTATAGAAGACCAAAAAAAAAAAAAAAAAAAAAAAAAAAAAAAAAAGAAAAGAAAAAGAAAGGAAAAGTGGTATGGATGAACTTTCTAAGATGTGTTAAGTATAGATAAGTAGTAAGTAGAACATGCATGTCTTAAAGATAAAAAGTAATGGAAAGGCTAAGATATCTACTATTCAGAAGGCAGGAAATATATGAGAGGGGCTAAATATTCTGACCATTCACTAATTATTCAGGAACACTAAATATGCATGACACACCAGGCACTCAATATTCATAAGGTCTTTTTTATTTATTTATTTATTTATTTATTTATTTATTTATTGGCCCCTTCTCATCATTATTAGTGCACTTAGAGTTCATCCTTATTAGTGCACTTAGAGTGATTTTTTGGTCGCTTGCTCTGTTTGGCTTTTTAGGAGGAACTGGCATCAGGAACTGAACCTGGGGCTTCCTATGTGGGAGGGAGCCACCTCTGCTTCCTGTTGCTGTGTCTCTCATTGTGTTTCCTCTTTGGTCTCTTGGTTGTGTCATCTCACAGTGTCATCTTCTTGCGTCAGCTCACTGAGCCAGCACGTCATGTCAGCTCACCATCTTGCTGGTCTTCTTTGGGAGGAACCGGAACTGAACCCAGGACCTCCCATGTGGTAGGCAGCTACCCAACTGCTTGAGCCACATCTGCTTCCCTCATAAGGTCTTAATTCAGTCGCCACTGGTGAAACCCATTCTAGCCCACTTGTCCTCTGGCCAGGGTTACATGTCCCTGCACTCCTCTCTCATGGATGTATCATCATCTGAGGCCTCCCCTTGCTCACATCTTGAACACTGGGTCGATCTTTGTAAATATCAGCAAAGAAGACTGAAGGGGCAGAGAGAAAGACAGGACAGGATTCAGGCAGTGTGGCTTTCCCACCCCACTTACACCCTATCCTAGGTCCCACCTCCTTCTCCAGCTGAGGATTCCACAAGCAACTAAGTATGGAAAACGT
>JAQZBX010050912.1:0-19530 GCA_029593785.1 Cabassous unicinctus | reverse complement strand
GCAGCAGCAGCAGGATGGTGAAGAGGGGTGGGAATTAAATATATTTTGAAGATAGAACCAATAAGATTTATTGACGCACTGGATACAGGGTGTGAGTGAAAGAGAATAGTCAGGGTCTGGGCCCAAGCAACTAGCAGCACAGAATGGCCATTTTATGAGAGGAAGACTGAAGGTGGTTTGGGAGACAGGTTAGAAGTTTAGCTTTGGACATTAAGTTTTAGGTGCCTAAAGGATATTCACATGGAGAAATCAAGCAGTCCGCTGGATTTACAAGTCTGGAGTACAGAGTTCAGACTAGAAATATCAGTTTTGGAGTTGTCAATAATTGGAGAGCATTCAAAGACCTGAAACGAGATTAGATCACCAAGAGACAGAGTGTGGACAGAGAAGAGATATGAGGATTGAAAGCTGGGGCATCTCAGCATTTAGAAATCAGGGAAATGAAGAAGGGGAAGCATTATGTGTGTGAACATCTTAAAATGGGCACAGCAGATGTTTGCGCCCTGAGTGAATGCTCACCAAATGGCATGCATTACAGAGGAGACTCTCAATAATGAGATGGACAAGATGGTTTCTTCTGTTAAGGCCAGTTGGCCTCTTTCCCCAGACATCCCTGTGTTCGCTCAATGGACTCCTGTTTGAAGTGGACATTGTGGCAAAGATGGAAGCTATGCCTAAGTTCAATGGCATAGACTTCCCCTCACCAAGACTGACATGGAAGTTATCACTGCTGAGTTTTCAACCTTCCAACAGCAGAAACCAAGGCTGAGCCTCACTCAATATTGCACCTGGTAGCAGGCTGGTTACATAGCACCCTTCATCACATGGGGAAAGCAGGAATTGCTTTCCCTGCCGGCAATGGTTATACTAGAATCCAAATCTTCAATTTCAGAATGCCTTATTCACTGTCATGGTATCCCACCCAACACTACATCTAACAAAAGAACTCATTTCATAGTACATGAAGTGCCCGGGTAATTCACTGGTCCTACCACAAACCGCATCACCCCAAAGTGGCTGGCCCAACACAGTGGTTGAAGAGACCTCTGAAGACTAAATGACAGCACAGCTGAGAGTCAGCACTCTGTGAGGTTGTGGTGCTGTCCCCCAGGATGTGGATTTGGGAATCAAGGACAAAAATGTGAGTGGTTCCTCTCATTGTTATACCCAATAAGCCTATATTCTCCATTTCTTCAAAACTTTGAGCTCTACTGATAGAGAAGGCTTGGTTCTCACCACAGGAGTGCATTCACCAGGTGACAAAACACAGGTTCCGCAGAGAAGCTGAAACTAATATCCAGCTATTTTGAGCTTCTCATACTACCACTGAACCCCTAAAGAAGGGGTTACTCTCTCAGCTGAGGTAATTGATCCCTATTATCAACAGGAAATAGAGATGCTGTTAAACAATGAAAGCAGGGAAGTTGATGCTAGGAACCTAGAAGATTCTATGAGATACCTCATATTATTTTCAAGCCCTGAATAAAAAGTAATGCAAGACTACAGTAATAAAAGCAAACTATTAAGACTCAGACCCTCCAGGAATGAAAGTTTGGGTCACTCTATCCCATTAGCAGGTGAAGGGCCCCAACATCTGAGGTGTTAGATAAGGCCAAAGGAAACATGAAATAGGTATCTGATGAAGGAAATTATCAATATCAACCATGGCCTCATGGCTAGTAACAGAAATGAAGGGTATAGCAACTATGCATATTTCCTTGCTTGTTTTATGTGCGTATATGTACTCACAGAGATAGATGTAGACGGATGGCAAATGATTAGACAGATTAGACAGACAGATGAGAGAGAGAGAATAGATAGGTGATGCCCATGAATTACCCCCTCTTCTCCTACACTCCATGGAGCTTTTATTTTATGTAAGGCACGTTAGTGTCGCTCAACTTTACAACCTGCTGTTCAGGTTACAGAATACCCAGGTGGAATTGTGACAGAACTAAAAAAGCAATTACTATCACCCAGAGGATAATCCAATGACTCATGGGACTTTGTATATCTCTTTCTTGGAAGAAAGTGAAAGCATCTTCATTGTATAAGGGACCTTGACAGCATACAAGGCAGACATCTGATGTTAAATATGAGTAGAAAGGAGAAAATGGATGCTCACAGTAGCCAAAGGAGTCAACTGTGCCATCTGTTTACTCTCAGCCCACAGTCCTGCCTATGCATCGTAAGTCACCAGGACCCTGGGAATTGCATTTCCAAGACTCACCTGTCAGCTGGCTCCAGGTTTCATTCTGCCAGCAAGGGTCCTAGTGGGGATTGGAAGTGGAGGAAAAAGCTACTTTCTTCATGTTTCTGGTTTCTGGTGGAAGTAAGAGCAAGGGAGTAAAGTGTCCCCTACAGCAGGAATCTGGGCCGAGAGACCCTTGGTCCCTGGTATTCTCATCCTCCTACACAGGGGTGTAGTGATTTCTGCAGTTTTCAATCTCCCAGCAGCTTTGCCTTTCTCTTTTTGCTACTCCTCCCTTTCTTATGACCAATTCCTGCATTAATTATCTTCTGTTAGAACTATCTAGAGTTAGAGACCCTTACTAACACAGAATAGCCTGTGAGGTCAGAGGAAACCCAGGTAAGTGTGGTTCTGGAAGAAAGTGTTTCAAGGAGAAGGAAGTGATCAGCTGCGTCAAATGTTGCTGACAGTCTGTGTGCAATAAAACTTGAGAATGGACCGTGGGATTTAGCTGCTACAGTCCTGCAAAGGCCTTCAAATTAATTAATTTACTTAATTTCTGATATTCACTCCTCTTTCATCCCTACATTTGGATGATCTTGCTAAAGCAGAGGCTGAATTCTGTTGCATACTGCTTAATGATTTCCAGCGATTTCCCTCTGCCTTTAGGATCAAGTTCAAATTCATCAGCATGGAATAAAAGGTTTTTCTCAACTGGGCACCAATTGACATTTTAAACCTCTTCTTTATCCACATTCCCAAAATGGTCTCTAAATTCTAGCCACTCTGAAATACCCATTCATTTTCCCCTGGTCCATGATCCCACACCCTTGCACAAGTTGTTTTCTCTCCTCTGCCCTTTTCCCACTCTCTACCTGAAGTTCTCCTCATCCTTCGAAGTCCAGCTCAAATACTATCAACACTCTGATATCTTACCCATCCTCCAAGACAAAACTGGTTGTCCCTTGCTTAATCTATGTTCCCCTAATTTTTTGTACATACTTCCAAATTATAGTTTTCTACTTGCATATGTATCTCAATCCACCATTAGGCTATGTACTCCTTCAGGGAAGTGACCCTGTTTTTCTCATTATTATATCTCCTTTTCCTTAACCTGGCACTCATTAAATAGACTTACGACACATCTGTTGAATTGAAAGTGTAGACATAAAAGTCCAAAGGAGGAGCAGATGAGTCTAGGCTGGGGTAATCAAGACATCCTCAGAGAGGATGCAGGATCTAAGTGGAATCATAAGAGAGGGAAAGACTATTGAAATTCCCAGTGCTTTACTTTCTGGGAATATTTATATTATTATTATATTATTATTTAAGGGTGTCTTTTCCTTCAATAAGCTAGTCTACCAAACTCCCCAGAAGAGAGAGTTCAAAGTAGTTTGTGAAAGAACTTCAAGAATATCCATAGGAGGGCAAGATAAAAAGGAAACAGGGTAAGGAGAGAAGACGGTAAAAGCAATCTTCTAAAACATAACTGTATTATGTTTCAAAAAGTGTTACTCTCTAGGGACTTCTAGAGAGGGCAGGGCTGTACAAGTGTACTTGAAGGGATGCAGGTTAAAGGACGCACGAGAGCGCCAGACAGAAGCCTGGCTTGGTTGACTAGAGTAGTTTAGACAAGCACAGAACAAATACAGACAGGAGAGAGGTGGGGACACTGATATTTATTAGGCACCTCCTAAGGCACAGTACCTGGTGCTCTAAGTGTATCACACAGCTAATGGGCATAACCCCGTAACTAGCCACATGTCCAAGATAAGGAAATTGCCCAGGTCATACAACTAGGAAGAGGTAGACATCAGCACCTAAACAGGGTTTGCCTATTCTTGCATGATTAAAAGAAGAGATAAGAGCTACCAAACTTAATAAGCATCAGTCATCTTTACTTAAAAGAGGGCCTTTGTTAAGAAAGTATTTGAAGAATTTGGTAGGTGAATAAAGCAAGGGACAGATCAAGGAAATGGAAATGCAGCGCTGTTGAAACAAGGAGCTGGTGAAAAATGGCTGTTGAATAGTGGAGGGTTGTTCTGGTTTTGTGTAACGAGCCATTAAAAGTGAATTAAAAATCCATTCACTCTCATTCCCTGAGGGACTTTGAAAATGAGAGAGACAGCCCTCTCATAGAAATGATTTAGATGCCATGCAGCCACAGACAAGGGTGGGGCCAAATGACCCCAGAATCCTCTGCCAATGTCTAAATTCCATGATGGCAGCTCAGCAGAACGAGGGTCAAACAGCTCCAAAGGCGTACAGTTAAATAGGAATCTGAACTTGTAGCTTCCTACCTTGCCCATCACTCCATCTACCCAGCAACCACCACCACCACACTGAGGCAGAGGCTAAGGACAGAGACAGATGTAAAAGATAAAAGAGCAGCTGCAAGCCACTGGGGTGAAGTTTCCAGAGATAATCATCAGCACAGAGGAAAACACAAGCACCATATTTCCCTGGGAACATCAGTCTTGGTGGGGAATACAGGCTCTGCCACGTATTCTCTGCATGATCCTGGGCAAGGGACTTAATCTCTCAAGCCTCAGGGTCCTCATGTGACGTCACTCCCTCCATTGGGTGGTTGGAAGGATGAAATAAAAGGTATCTTAAGGTCAGGCACATAGTAAGCCCTCAGCATATGTTCGGGTCTTCCCTTCCCGTCTCTGAGCAAACCAGGTCATTTGCCATCTAAATGGAAAAATGTCATGACCTGAGAAGGGCACGTCACTCCTTCAGTGATCACAACTCGACACACCAAATAAAAGGCAATGCCTCCAGGCAGGCCCCTCAGTAACGAGGAGACGACGAAAGCCCAAAGCATCCCGAGTGTGGGCACTTGCCTCGTGTGGACACGGATTGCCAGTCTCAGCAACGGGAAGATCAAAGGACCATCCAAGCTCCTTCTGCCTGGTGTCTGATCCTACCCACCTGCCTCCTTTCATTTCAGGGTCTGTCGCTGCTGGCCCTGCCTGCAGCCACACACGCTCCCCATCGTTCTGCAGTTCCTGGCAGGGAAGCGCCCCCTTTTGGGTCTCAGGAGCTGAAAGAGCTCTCTGCCAATTTCTGCTGCTGACCCCAGTGGATTTTCTGGGGTTCAGCAATTCCCAAGATTGGAAGTAGCCACCTGACCAAGGTGCTTCAAATGAAACCAAGGGCAGGAACTTGACTGGACAGTAAGAGGCCCCAGGACAGACATCATGTCTGTCTTGTCTGTTATTCTATCTCCCGCACCTGGGAGGCTGCCCAGCACAAGGCAGACTCTGGTAAACGATGGTGGTGTGAAGAACCTATCGTTGGGAAGCGGGTGTGGCTCAGTGGATAGAGCCGCCGTTTACCATATGGGAGGCCCGGGTTCGCATCCCGAGGCCTCCTTGTGAGGGCACGCCGGCCTGAGCGGTGCGGTGGGTTGATGCAGCAACCTCACGGCAGGAAGCGGGTGTGGCGCAATGGATGGAGCACCCGTTTGCCATGTGGGGGGCCCTGGGTTCGCTTCCAGTCACCTCCTTGTGAGGGCGGGCCGGCTCGCGCGGCGCTGTGGGCTGATGCAGCGGGACCTCACAGCGAGGGGAAGATGGGCAGACACAGAGAGGACACGCAGCGAATGGACACGGCAGCACAAGCAGCAAGGGGGGGGATAAATAAAATAAAATAAATAAATCTTTAAAAAATAAAAAAAAAAAGAACCTATCGTTTAACCGGTGATCTGACATTGATCACAACCTATCTCATACTCAACCCTACAAACTCCTACAGAGCCTCTCTTACGGGCAAGGTGCCAAGCTGAGTACTGTGAGGCGGTGGAGGGATGAGAGACACACAGTGCCTGGCCTAAGATGCTTTCACTGCACAGAGGGAGATAAAACTAACTACGTTTAAGTAGGAAGTGGTCTGACTCACACTAGCTGGACACTTTCCCTCCATTGTCTCACCTGAGTCTCACAGCAACCCAGCACAGTTGACAGATGATAGAAACAAGTGATATTTCTAACTGAGATGAATTAAGAGAATTGCCCTTAGTAGAAATCGTCACAAAAGAGGTGATAGTTGAGCTGGCTCATTTTGGTAGGTGAAAAGGATAAGAAATGTTCAGGCTAAGAAAACAGCCTGAGCAAAAACAGGGAGGCTGGAAATTGCCTGTCACGTTCCTGCGGTGCGGAGAGGTCTCCTGAGGCTAGAGTTTGGGTACATGGAGAACGAGATGGAGATGGACTGGAGTCAGATGATGGTTTTAAATGTGAAGTGGATTAGTTTCCAATTGCTGATGCAACAAATTATGACACACTTAATGGCTTAAAACAACAGAAATTCATTATCTTAAGTTCTGGAGGTAAAAAGTCCAAAATGGGTTCTACTGGTCAAAATCAAGGAGGGTTCTCTATAAGAATGCCTTTTTCAGCTTCTAGAAGCTGCCTGCTCACAGCACTGGCCAGTCAAGGCTTTCTCACATTGCATCACTCTGACACAGACTCTTTTATCTCCCACTTCTCCAGTTAAGGACCCTTCTGATTACATTGGGCCCACCTGACTAATCCAAAATAATCTCTCAATCTTAAAGGCAGCTGACTAGCAACCTTATTTCCATCTGCAATCTTAATTCCCCTTTGCCATGTAACCTAACATATTCACAGGATCCAGGGATCAGGACGTGGACATCTTTGGGAGGCTATTCTGCCTAAAACACTAGGTTAAACAGTTTTGGCTCTACTCAGTAACTAGCATGGAGATGTCTAATGTGTTTGAGCAGGTTAATGATCTGTTGGGACCTGCATTTTGGAAACAAAGCAGTCACAAGTATGACGAGTGAATCAGTGAAAATGAAAATCAGAGAGTCTAATGAGAAGGATATTGCAATAGGTCAAAAATAAGAGGTAAGACCTCTGAAGTAAGACAATGGCAGCAGAAAAGGAAAGGAAGGAAGGAAAATTAAAATTTAAAAAAACTATGAAAGCAGCTGCTAAAAATTTCATATGGGGCATAATAGAAAAGCAAGATGTCAAAGATGCTTCCAGTGTCCAGGAAGCTAGTGTGCTTCATTTTAATCAGAAGGCCTAGGCTTGAAATCCAGCTTCAACACTTACTGGTGGACCACTCCAAGTGTTCACGAGGCCTAACTCTCACTCATGCCCTAGGTTGGTTGAATGGGTTTCCAACCTACTTCTCTGAACCTGTGTATCTTCCTCTTCTTGGAGACCTACTCCTGGCCACGTTCTCCCAACTGCCCTGTCTTGCTCTTGCTCTTTCCCATCTACCTATGGCACTGATGGACATGTATTTGCTTCCTGCCCAGTTTCTTGGACTTCTGGGAATCTCCTCCACCAGATTAACATTGTGGTCTAACCCACATGTCTGATCACCTCTTGCACTCCTCCCACAAACAGCTTGCCTGGATCTCACCTGTCGGTTGCCCAGATTCCACGGTCTTCCTGAGTTAGATTTGTTCTAGCTCTTGACTTAGAACAGCAGATAAGTGGTACATGGCAGCCACATCCCAAACACAACAGATGAAAGGCCACACCCTTTATGCGGTGGGAAGTGGGGCGGGCCTGTAGATTTTAATCTGCTTAAGCTCTTGGACAAGCATGTGGTCAAAACCTGAGTTCTATACCATAAATCACAGTAGAATGGCCATGTATTCAAACAAGAAAGTTCTCATAAATCCAAGACGAGAGGTACAAAAAATTTCTTGTGTAATCAGGGCCATGCCAGACCCAGAGAAGAATTGCTCCCCTCTGGTCTTTTGCAGAGGCCAGCATTTCTCCAGCAGCCAAACCAATATCCCACCAGAAAGTTACCTAGAGTGCTTAAAATAACACAAGCCTGGACTTTGTCTCCATATAACTCCTTGGAAAGGAGCAGAATCTCCAGCAGCTGATGGTAGATGATTTAAGAACCCTCTCTTGTGTAGCTTAGGACATAATAACAAAGAACACGTAATTTATTTTTATTGATTCACCAGTAAACATTTGACCATATCTCCTTGTCCTTCCTTTTGCTAAGACTACATGGCCATGGTCCTGAGAAATTTATCTCATACAAAATATCTCTGTAGAAATAGGTTCTTCACATATCTTAGCTGTAGCAAGAGTCCAGGTTGGGGAAACTTGCCAGGGGAAAGGGGAGAGGGATAAGGTAGCCCTTCTTGTGTGTTGACTCTGATTTCTAAACAATCTCCTTCCATGATATGAAGCAGCCAAAGTATCCTGGGAATTAAAAACTCAGTTCTGAGACCTGGACTGTCAGATACAGAAACAGAAATTAGGGATAGGTCAAATTCCTTCTCTGGTATAAGAAGGAACAGAGTTGCTAGTCAGATTCTGAGACAAAGAGAAGGAATAAAAATAAGGAGAAGAAACAAGCTTTGGCCTCGTGCTAGACTGAGAAGGCAGGGAAATGTCCAGGTGTTCAGCCCTTGCTGTCCTTCCTCCACTAACCTTGTACTGAACATCTACTATGTACCTGGCTCTGCTCCAGAAGCTGGAATAGGTCAGACGGAGTTTCTTCTCTCCAGAATTTTCAGTCTGCTGGGGGAAACCGAGAAGTAAGCAAACAATTGATGTAGTGGGATTTCTAGGCTAACAAGGGTACCATGTTAGCTCTCAAGGACACTGGTGGCTTCTCTGATCCACGGGAATGGTGGCTTCTCTATCCCCAGAATAGCACAGAAAACAAAGGGAAAAATCTAGAGAAAAGGCTTTGCATTTTAACAAGTCTGAGTGGCTTGGGTGGGCACAGGGGACTTTAATCCTGAGTTTGAACTTCTTGAAGGGACACCTGGAAGGAAGCCATTTACTTTCAAATTGTTGGACTCCTTGGTGGCCCATAGAGATGTGGCAGCAGCAGGACTAAATCTTTAACCTATTTGGTGTCCTTGGCATTAAAGAGACAGATTAGATAGACTCAAAAATGAATATAAATACTCCCCTCTGTCACCAAGAATGTTCTCCTCTACCTGACTCTCACTGCCTGCACATCCACCCACCCAGTCTTCAAGCACCAGCTCAAGCCCCATCAGGGAATCCTTGCCCATTACCCCAGTCCACACTCATCTCTCTATCTGTGGCACACTGCCTTTCCCAATATGCCCCATCCCTCATGCTTGTCTTAAAATGTGGCTTTGACACTCCAACCTTCAATGCATGTCCCTTGTGTCGAAACTGGACAGGTCTCTGTGCCAGTCTCAATCAAGAGAGTATAGGAGAAGTGGTGCTAAGTGACTTTCATCTCAGATATGCTCTCTGAGATGCTCTCAGAAGCCCAAACCAGACCACGGCAGGAGAGACTACATACAGTGGACACGGTTCAGCTGATAGCCCAGCTGAGATTCCAGCAGAGAGCAAGTGTCAGTCCCCAGACATGGGGGAATGCTCACGATTTCAGCTCCAGCCAATGAGTCACCCTCAGCTTTCCAATCTTCCAAGCTGAAGTTCCATACATTGTGTTTGTACACAGCGCCCTGCTGAAAGCCCATAGAATCCATGAGCATAAAGAAATGTTTTTATGTTGCATCATTAAGTTCTGGGGTAATCTGTAATGCAGAAAAGGAACCTGGCACACCATTCATAAAACACATGTGGTGTGCAAGATTTAAAGCTTATGCATTCACTATGCATGTGGAATTGCTCATGATTTAATTTATGTAGACCTAATCTCCATAGATAGAATGTAAGCTCCTTGAGAGAAAAGATTAAGAACCTATCAGACATCTCACAGGTATGCTAAATGCAACATGCCCTGAAGAATATTTATCAAGGAACCACTCAGATCTGCCCCCAATCCCACTTTTTGGTGTGCCACATCTCAAAGAGGGCACATCATCCAATCAGACACTCAAGCCAAATGCCCTGGAATCCTGCTACAGTCCTCCCACACCTGATGCAAACCCACCCTATTATTCTGCCTCTAACGATCATATCTCTCCCTTCCATGCGACCCCCCACTCCTTCCCTAGCTCAAACTCTCATTGTCTCCCAAAGACACCACTATATTTGCCTCCTGACTGGTAACCCTGCCTTTGGTCTCACAAGCTCTGTTTCTCTGTTCCAAAATGGTGCCAGCTTGTCTCCCTAATATTTAAATATGGTCACGTCATTCCTCAAAATCCTCACTGGCTCCCTACTGCCTAGAGGGTAGATTCTAATGTGACAGGCAAGGCCTAAGGACCTTATTGACCCCAAAAGAGAGAAAATTACCTGGGTGACTCTTTTCTCAATTCTCCCAAGAGGTACCATTCTGAACACAGAGAAGACAATTTAAGGCTTTGCACACTCAGGGCAGTAGTACTTAAATCTCCACCCCCCTCCCTTTTCTTTGCAGAACCCTCTCAAGAGTCAAGAGCTGTGCTTTCCAATGCCATAGACATTAGCCACACGTGGCTATTTAAATTTAAATTTAAATAATAAAAATTAAACACAATTAAAAATTCAGTTCCACAGTCACACTGACCATGTGTCATGTGCTCAACAGCCACATGTGACTTATGGCTACCACACTGGACCGAGCAGATTACAGAACATCTCCATCACTACGGAAAGTTCTATTGGAAAGTTCTATTAGATAGCGCTGGTCTAGAGAGTCTCACTCAACTAAGAGTTGTTCTCCAAATACTCTCTCCTCTCACATGCCCCTGCTATTTCTTCTACCTAAAATGCAGACTATAAATCCCCAGTACTGGTGTGGTGGGCAGCTAGCTTCTCCAAGCCACCCAGAATCCATTCCTCTCCTCCTGTAAATGATACCCCCAGGATGAGCCATGTGGCTCAGGAAGCATGAACCCTGACACTGACCCTACCCCTAGCTTGAGGAGCAGGCTCTCTTTGGCCTAAACCAATCACCCATCCCGCTCTGTGCATTATGACTGGTTCAGGGAAGAACATGATACCTAACTGGAGCCAATGAAATCCAAGATGTTGGTCGGAGTTTTGGAGGGAAATAGGCACATCCTCATCCTTCCTCAGGAGACATCCAAAGAGGCTCAATTCCCCTAAATAATGTGGGATGAAGATGTGAGCTCTGGAATGGCTACAATTATTTTGCTCTCTCAAAGGGAGAATCTGACATTAATGAGAGAACACACTGTAGAATCTTGGGTCGGAAACAATACTGCACCAATCAGAGTAGATACAGAAGGAATTTAGGCCCTTGATGATATTATTTGAGATGCTGGATCAAGCATGACCTGAAGCCATTAACCTCTAGTCTTTTTTGTTAAATCAGCCAATAAATCCTCCTTCTTGTTTCAGCCCATTCGTGTTTCTATTACACTGAAAATACTCTCTCCCACCCTTTAAGCCTCAGATCAAAGTTACATCCTCCATGAGGCTTTCCCTGACTCCTCTAGAAAGATTCTGTCACTCCTTCTTCAATGCAACCCTTGTGCATATTGTCACTTTAGCAATTTCATGTTGCATTGTAATACTAATATTTTGTCTTCTCACTACACTGTGAGATATCTGAAAGAAAGTTTTGAGTCTCTTGATTTTTGTTACCAAAACATTTAAAAAGCATAATAACGTAAATGATATACAATAGATGTTTATAAATATTTGTTCAAAGTAAGTCTTTATAGGATGAATAATAAGCATGTGATAAACTCCAGTTATTAATAACAATGGAAGTCACTATTTGCATCCATTATTTTATTTAATCCTCACAATAAGCCTATGAAATTTGACTACAATGATTCCCATTTCTTTTGGGGATGAAATGGAGTTTTGGAGAGATTAAGTAACTAACCAAAGTTATACAGCATGTAAATGGTAGCACCTGAAATATTTGTACTGGAGAAAACATCATTTTCCCCCCTAATGTTTCAAGTTCCACTTTCCTCCTGATCAGAGGGTCCACCAACTCAGCAATTTGGGCACCACTAAAGTTACCATGGCAGCTTGATGTATACCCCTGCTGGAATCTCCTCAAGGCTAAGTTCAAAGCAAACCCAACATAATCCTGAAGTTAGGACCACAGACTCAACCTCAAGCCACCTCTATTCTAAACTCAATGGCCAACGAGGGTACGAGAAACAACAGTTCTGACTTTACAGCTGTGTGAGCCACCTCAGCTCTCTGGGAGTGAGGCCATTTAACTTCTTCAATATGCCCCCACCTCCAGGTATTGAGTCACACTTCTCTCCCCAACACTCTTCCTCCAGGCCACCTACCTGACAGTGTTCAGATGGCAAGCCCTAGTTTTTCTTCTAAAATTGGAACTTTGACTCAAAAGAAGAGGCTCCATATGGGACAGTGAAGGAGCTGGGGCAAGGGGAGCAACATGCCTGCCTCCTACTGCCCAGGACTCCAGGGAATCCAAGTGGACAGGATGGAGCATGATTCTGCTCCAAGGAAAAGTGAAGCCCAGGATCACAGCAAAGGGATAATGTTTCAATCAGCAAGCATTCACCCAGCACTTTAATCAGGGGTTGTGGGCCTATGTGAGGAGGCGGTGGCACAGGGAGCTTGCTGAGACAGGGTGAGCATGAGGGCATATGGTGGGTGGGGGGGAGAGCTGCAGATACAGATATAGTGATATAACATGCAACAGATAAGGATCTCTCAAAGTGTGGCTCATGGACCACATGAATCAGATCACCTGAAGAACTTACCAAAAAAAATGCTGTTTCTTGTCCTCACCCCACATGCACGAGAGATAGCTCTGGGAGTGGGACCCAGAAATCTGCATTTACAAGCCACCCAGGTGATTCTTATATACACTGAAGCACATTCCTTGGTATTCTGGAGTGATACTGCTTGAGACTCGGAAATCCACAAGTTTCCAAACACGCACACACACAAAGTCTTAACCACCTTGTGGCTTTCTCCCCAGTCACATTTCCATCCATTATGACCACATAACCTTTGAAATTTTCATTCATTTTCTCTCTCCCTTGGATAGATATTTTTATATAGAGATACAAAATTTGGGGGTTTTGTTGTGTTGTGTTTTTGATTCACTTCACAGAAAGCTACTATATAAATGGCAACTGATAAAAACAGAACGTTCCATCGGGATGCGGATGCCACACTCAACTAATCTCACTGGCCACCTAGCATACTTGCTCCCACACCGGCTTAGAAGTAGATGTGATTCAAATTCATGCCTCAGCAAAATTACAAATGGAACCCTCGTCGCAGTTCAGGTAGGTTGAGAATAATCAGAACAATACACATTAAATCAGCAAATATCATGGGCACCAAAGGTTACAAGTCTTCTGACAGCATGCAGGAACCCCTGGAACCAACGTAAGCTGAGGGAGGCAGAGGTCCCTGAGGGAGCCAAAGACACGGCAGCAGCTGGAACTGGGAAAGAGCCAGGACCATGGGCCAGAAGCCCTGTTGGCCCCTCAGCCCTGTTGGTCCCTCCCTCTCTCGTGTCTCGTGAGTGAAGGCTCCACCCCCTTCTAGCTGGTCCAGGTGGCAGGCCCCACCTAGACCTGCACCTCCAGCCTTCACACCTGAGGACCAGCCCACAAAAAGTTTTGCTCTCTCTTGTTCCCAACTCCCAATTCCTGGGAAGGGATTCTGATTGGCTTAACGTAGGTCCCACACCAACTTCAGGAGCCATAAACCATTGCCAAGAGAGGGGGCACAGCATGAAACAAGACCACCAGAAGCTCAATGCGGTAACTGCTGGTAAGGGATTGGGGGGTGGGAGAGAGAAGCCCCTTGGAAGCTTGACTGTGGCAGACACCACCAGGTGTCCTAACTAACCAAATGTGCCAAGGTGTGTACACACACACGCATAACATGCATGCCCCCACACAGCTAGTAATTCAAGGAGAAGTTTAATGAGATGAGCAGTAAATCTCAAAGGGAGACGGAGGAAAGGAGGAGGAGGTAAAGAGACTTTAATGTGCACTAGAAAGTTCAGGGAAAGCCTCCAGGAGGTCATAAGAGACAAACCCTTAGGGACAGCGTGGCTTGGCAGAAAGAGCCTGGACTTTGGGTTCAGACAGACCTGGGTTCAAATCCTATGCTCTGCACTTCCTATGTGACCTTGGGCAAGTTACTTAACCTCCCTCACTCTCAATTTTGTCATTTGCCAAAACAATAAAACAAAAAGGAAGAGGAGGAGGAAGAGGAGAAAGGACATGAAACAATAGGTCTGTTGTGACTGCTAATTGAGAACTGAAATAAATGCATGAGCAGCCCATAGTAGATGCCCAATGAATGGCAGTGTCACTTCATTTCCTGGAAAGGAAAGTCCCGGCCCTATTTCCCTTTGACACACAACTACTCCTTGGTCAGCTCTTGCATGAAACACCCTCAGTAGTGCTGGCCCTTTGAGGGGGAAGGTAGAGAAGAGAAAGTGCCTGTGGCTGAGGCAGTGTTTCAGAAATAACAACTCTCTGGGCTTCGGGACAATGGACATGCACTGCCCCAGAAGACAGGGAGCTGTGTCCACTAAAGTGGGCCAGACACGCTCACAGAGTCTGGGCAATGCCTGCTCTCGGGTGCCTGGACCGAAGGCCTGGCCTCCCCTCTAAAGCCTGGCAGGCGTGTTCCCTCTGGGGCTGAGCCCGAGCTGGACGTGCCCCCCTCAGGACCTGTGCTGGGGCTGCCCCTCCTCAGACCTGAACCACCTGCGGTGGCCTTCAGAGGCGGCCAGGGGGCAGCGGCTCGCAGGGAGCTGGATTCGCTTGGGGAACTCCAGTGACGAGATCTTCAAGGCTGCCTGAGCGTCTCTCGGGAAGTTCTTGTCGGGGAGGAGCAGGGGTGCCACCCTCCCAGCAACCCGCCTGATGGGAAACGTGAGGCAGGGGCAGGGCGGTGGGAGCCGTTTTTCCCAGCCGACCCAGAGCCAGGAGGGTGAATTCCCCGCTTGCAGGGCCCTCACGCCCTGGAGACCTGTGGTTCCGCAGAAGCTGCGCTTCGTCCCAGGCCTCTATTTACCCCTAAGCAGCGTGAGCTGCAGCGTGAGCAAGGCCTCACCCCGTGGTGCCAGCCACAGCCACGGGGCCCGCAAGCCGCCACTGCCAACGCTCCCGTGCTGCGGGGTGGGCGGCCCTCTCTCCATCTGGCCTCCGCCAGACAGGCAATGTCTGCCCATGAGGCTGGCTGGGTGCTGAGGAGGGGGACCCTGAGCAGCCTGCACCGGGGCCGCAACTTCCTGGGCAACTTCCTGGGCTCTCCCACAGTCCATGTCGTCAGCCCATCGGTACACACGGCTGAATCCCCAGCACCTAGATCAGGGACAGGCACACAGAGGTGCTCAATAAATAGTACTTGGCTGAATGAATGCCAGAGCAAAGGAAAAGTGATTCATGAGCCCCGCTGTGTATGCTGTTTAAAGGAGGAGGAATGCCCTAGAGATTAAATGTATAGCAATTTAAAACCCAAGTTAGTAGAATTAAACAGTCCCAGGTTCAAATCCCAGCCCCACCATTTTCTGTGTGCCCGTGGGTAAGGCATTTAAATCCCTGTGCTTCCTTTTCTATTCAGTAAAACAGTACAGCTGCCTTACAGCACTGCAATGAGGAATAAGGGAGAAAACCATAAATCAAGAGGCATGGCATCTTAGAAAGAAGTTGGGAATGTTAGCTGACATTAGAATTAGCTCCAGAAGGTTCCATTTCTTTTAAAAGGCAAAGGAGGATAGAAGGAGAATGAGAAGTAGTAGGGAGTGGGAAGCAGGGAGAGCCCACTCCATGCCAGCAACAACTGAATGTTCCAAACCACTCTCCAACGTAGGTTCTGTTCTTTCTATAATCCAGCTGAGGAAGTTCAGGCTCAGAGAGGCTAAGGTACCTCCTGAGGTCACACAGCAGCAGAGCTGGGATTCAGATCCAGGATGGACCTCAAATCTTCTGCTCTACCCTCATCACAAAGTGATTTATAAAAGGCTCTGATGGGTCTGGGAGGTGAACTGAGCAGAAGTCGGTCCCCGACTGGCCCCATGAGCCTAGCTAATCATCTTCTAAACTAAAAACTATTGCACTTGGCTGTTTCTGTGATAGGTGTCATTTGTGTAAATATGTAAATATGCCATGAGCTAAAAGCCAAATATGTGAAAAACAATTAGCAAGTGATGAAGCCCATTTCTGTTATTCCTTACATTGGAAAGGATAACAATGTGTTAGTCAAAGACTCTAAGCTGTGCTCACAGGCACCAGAGCGAGACGAAGCCTGAAAGAGAAGGACAGGGAGTTTATACATGAAGAGAAGTGGAGGGTGAGCCTAGGCTGGAAAAGTGCCCGGCATCCCGCCTTCAGCAGACTGAAGAAAAGCAAATTAACTCAGTTCTGAAATGCCAGAATGCCATTTGAATTAGTAAAAATTAATTTTGAAGCCATGAAGTATAAGGATTTTATAAGGAAGCAGGTATCCTCACGTCCTCCTGGGGCTACTGGGCGCTGGCCCAGGCCTGCCAGGGAACCTTCTGGCAGAACGACAAAGCCATTTGTGCCCATTAGCATGCTAAGTCCACTTGGGGTATATACTCTTATACTCCAAGGAAATCATTCAAAGTAAAAAAGAAAAAAACCTATTTGTATGGAAATGTTTATAACAGTGCTGTTCCTAACAGGAAAAAAGTAAACACTTGAAGAACAAAATACCCAGCATTAAGGACATATTCAAGCAATTAATAGCATATTCCATGATGGAGTCTACACTGTTTCCATACCTGAAACTATATGGTCTATCAATGTAGGGGGGAAATGTCTAAGCACACTTAAAATACAAATTAGAGCAACAAGTATGCTCATTCTGATTACAGCTATATGTAAATATGAATATCTGCTGATAAGCTGGCATTGGGCATTAATGGGATGATATTCTATAAAGCTAAATGCATAATGAAAAATCATTTTTGTTTTTTGTATTGATTTAGCCTGAGGCTTCCTTAAAAAAAAGTGTGTCTATTTAATACATAATTAAGGAAATGCAAATATATTCCCCTTTATGTATGGCCATAAGTGACAAGACAGAATAATATTTTTAAACAAATAATTAGCATTGTGCTGAATCTGCCTTGTATCCCCATTTTAAATCTTTATTTAACTATATTTAAATGTGTCCAATAATGTTGTGTTCCAGAATTCCTAATGACTGGCTCACTAACTGTTCCTCACTGCCGTGCTTAGCGTGTGTTAATCACTGGGAATTAGCTGACGTGTCAGCAATAATTGTGTACACACATCCTTCTTCTCTTATTACTGTTTGTCCTGCCTCTGCCTGCAGATTGCAAGCTTCTTGAGAACAGGAATGTGTCTTCCCTCTTCTTCCAATTCTCTCCACAGAAAGCATCTTTGAAGTTCTCATTCATAGACTGGGGATCCATTCAGATTTGATGGTGAAGATAAAGAGAAAAGAATCATAATAACCGACTCTCTCCTTTACAACTATATGTAGAGGAAAATAGTACTGCCGGAAGACCACAAAATAGGAGCTAAAGAAAAAGTATTGAGCTAGCTGTGTTTTATTTTGGCAATGGTCTTGAAGCAAATAAAAATGATCCCCATAGCCATTAATTAGTTGATAGTATCTAGTATGTCCTAGAGGTACAAAGATAAATTAGACCCAGGCCTGCCCCACCGAGGATTTCACACATAGTGAGTTAGATACACCAACACGTATAGCAATGTAATGAGTGTGTTTGATAGAGGTAAGCATAAGGCGCTGTGGGTGAAGAGGGGGCAATCAGGACAGGCTTCCAGGAGGAAGAAGTGACACCTGAACCGAGTCTTAGAGGAGGACTAAGCGTTTGCCACTGGAGAGAGGGTTGGTGGGAGGATGAAGGGAGCAGAATTCCAGGCAAAGGGAACAATGTCCACAAATGCCTGGAGGCTTGATGACAGGGAACAGCAGGTAGAGGTGAACTACGGGGCTTGAGGTCAGATGGCTGAGGCTGGGTCAGCGTAAAGGACTGGATTTTGAGGAGAGTGTAGCTCAGTTATTTTCAGAGTGGAATGGGGAAGGAGGACAGGAAGATGCGCGGGAAGGACACGGAAAAGGCAGGTGACACATCTCACTGCAGATAGGGTAAGAGTCATAGGAAGCAGAAGGCGGTCTCTGAACACCATCCCCAACCTAAAAGGAAAGCAAATTACACTTTCCCCAACACGCCGCGAGCCTCAGGCACCAGCACTCCCACTGCAGTAAGTGACTAGCTTGGAAGCTATTCAGAACAGATATTCTAGTGGAGCGTGTGCATGATTAAGAGAGAAGCAAACACATACCAATTTCTACTTGGTAAGTTGCGAAGTTACTCTGGAATAGGAAATTAAAAAAACACGAATCTTCCTAAATTACCAGACTCCCCTAAATATACTTTCTCAGTGAAAGAATTTTTTTTTCTGCCTAAAAAAGCAGCTTTTAGAATTTCCAAAATGTTCAAGGCAATGATGGAAGAAAAATATCCTTTTTTTCCTTCAACAAACCCATGAAACATTTTTGTCTTGGTTACTATTTTTATTCCATGGCATAGATGGATGAGTTTCTTCAAAGTAATTCTTGCCAGCCCAGAATCTCTTCAGTGGAATCTTCCCATTTGGGATCATCAGCTCTGCCCACCCCCTGAAGAGAAGCCAAGGTCCAGGAAGGCCCTGCGGGCCCAGCCCTGAAGAAAGGAAAGCCTCCCTGCTCCGGGGATGTCTGAGGTCCCCACGCCCATTCATACTGGAAACAAGCCGGCCAGGCCGAAGAAATGGAATGTGCCCGGTTCATTCACTGGACAAACATTACTGAAGCCCATTCTATGTTCCAGACACTGAGCCAGGTGCGTGTATAACTAGTGCACAAAATAGGCTATCCCTGTCCTTACAGAGTTTAAAATCTAGTAGCAGGGATGAGACATGTAAACTGAACAAAGACATGACTATATAATCACAAATTGCAATGAAGCACTCTGCATAAAACAGAATTAAAAGGTGGGAATAAGGTTCACATCGTGAGGTCAGAAAGAAATGCCCTTTCTAAATGGTGAATGGATCCTGAGAAGTAACTGGCCATGTGAAGAAGAACAGAAGGAAAATGATTGCATTCACAGGGAACAGCAGGGGTGAAGGCCCTGAGGCTGAAAAGACCTTTGCACATACAAAAAAAAAAAAAAAACAGAGAAAGTCAGTGGAGCTGGAAGGTGGGGGCTGGACAAGAGAAGAGATTGGGAAGGTGCTAAAGTAGACAGACAGGCTATGGGAAAAAAAAACATCCAAAGGATAATCTTGGAGCTAAAGACAAAGGACCTGTGTTTTGGAGTTAGAGGTAGGGGCAAACCATGGTACTGTAGAAAAGAAGAGAACTGGCTCTCCTGCTGTAGCTAAAAAAAGACTTCAAACTCATATACCCACAATCCACTCATAACATTCTCCCATCAACAAGGAATGGGGGGGGGGGGTGAAA
>JAQZBX010050911.1:0-19521 GCA_029593785.1 Cabassous unicinctus | reverse complement strand
TCAGAAGAGAAGAGAAGAGACACACACAGGGAAGAAGGCCATGTGACGACGGAGGCGGAATCGGGGTGGTATGGCTACAAGCCAAGGAATGTCAAGGATTTCTGGGAATCACTGGAAGCTGGGAAGAGGCAAGGAGGGATTCTTCCCTAGAACCTTCGGAGGGAGCGCGGCACTGCTGACACTGTGATTTCAGACTTCTGGCCTCCACACCTGTGAGAGAATAAGGTTCTGCTGTTTCAAGTCACCAGGTTTGTGGTCCTTTGCTAGGGCAGCCACAGGAAACTAAGGCAGAAGGCAATGCAGTGTCCAGAGCCCATGATACATGTATGGGTCTCCCCCAAAATGTTTTGATTTCTTTTAAAACCAGAAGAAAAAGATTAACTTCTAAGTCAAAGAAAATGCTTCAAAATTTATTATTATATTCATCTTTTAACCAATGCAGCCATAAATTATAATTCTTCATATATTTTTACAGAGAAACAGACCCAGGAAGGCAAAAGTGCCCACAGAAGTCATCCTGCAGCCTTGTTAAAGAGATGAATGGGCTTCCCAGTGCCCTAATCTACTAAAGGGTAGCTTGAGTTTAGCCTTGGTCTCCTGAGTTTGTGTCCAGAATTTATTTCCTAAAAAACATTGCTGTCTTCTTCCTTGGGTGACCTGGTCTGGATGATCTGGAAGATGCCATACCTTACAATGATTGCTCAGGCTCGATTTTGAAACGTGATTTTGTTTTTTACTTTTCCTGCCTCTGCTTCTTACAGAGTCCCCAGGGCTGATCAGGCACCAGCTGACTAGTTTTTTCCTGAGCATCAAAGTGTTATTATTAACCAGGTGATGTTTATCTCTACCAGAGAAAGCCCTTCACGTGTCACTTTTCTTATCAAACAAGTTGTTCCAATAATAATTTCACTGGGGAAGAATTGCACATTAATTTGCAATTTGGATGTATCTCTGCTGCATGAACTACCTGTTTCTAAAAGAAAGGAAGACGATCTTTTGTGCTCATGGCTCTCTCCTTGGCCTCCTTGGTCTTGCTGATCAGGGAGAGTTCCGGCTGCTCTTGACTGGCTGGAGAGATGGTCTTTATGATGACATCATTTATTGTAGCTGCCCCCATGAATTCAATATAATGAGGCTCAAGGCCTTTGGAAACCAAGTGACCAACAGCTCCAAGTCAGACCCTTCTGGCCTGGGATGGGTTAAATAGCTACTTAATATTGTAATAGTTGATATCTACTGAGCTCTTAATATAGTCCAGACCCTATACATAATGATTTACATAAATCTTCTCTTTTGATCCTTGCTACAGCCCCATGAGGTAGGTGAAAATTGCCATTTCACAGATGAGAAGACTGAAACCCAGGTTGCTGAGGAACTTGTCCAGGATCACTATCTGCTTAGCCAAATTTGCCAGGGCTAGGACCCTCCCAGGAGCTTTATGCCTCTCTCCCCAGGCCTTGGAGATGTGCTTTATTAACGCTAACGACAGCACCATCTGTTTGCATGTATCTGGCTGGAGATGATAGTAGTGGCTTGGAGCGGAAGGGCTGGTGAGCATGGTGATTAGGCCGGCTGTACCAAGAGTAATGCCAGGGAACGTGAGTCCCTGCTCACGCAGCAATCAGAGAATGTGGAGTTCTGAGTGGAGAGTGTGGTGTGATTTGGCTGTGTGGAAAATGGGTAATATGAATATAGACATAAACCACACGTAAATTCAGACACAAAAGAAAAACTCAGATTCCCACAGTGTATGTACGAGCATCTCAGTGAAGCTTCACTCTCTTTTCGGAGTCAAGTGAGGGGCTTATGAAGGATGGCTCACCCTCAAATCCACCTCAGCTGTGTGCTAAACCCACTCCCTACAATTTCAATTAAAAACAAATATGGAGGGGAGTGGATGTAGCTCAAGTGGCTGAGCGCCTGCTTCTCATGTACGAGGTCCTGGGTTCAATCCCTGGTACCCTCTAAAAAAACAAATATGGAGCTTCAGATTCCCCCCAGTTAAAATGCAGGTTGTGCTAGAATCTCACACACTTTACCCTACCAGTCATTTTAGCTTTGCATGAATGTGTTCCTTCTATTCTTTCCAAACAGCAAATAGAATGAGGGAAGCAGTGGAGGGTGACTGAGCTGCACTGGAGAGCATCCCCAGGGACTGGGACCAAGACTCAGAGAGTCTGAGAAGTCATGATAAGTTTTCCAGAATTGTCCTATCAGGAACCATTTGGGCATCAACATAGGCATCTATCCAACTTCGGGTCTAAAGAAGAATGAGATATCAGCACTTGCTCCTGAATCCTCTGTCTACTTATGGTCTGATTTTGAACAAGCTACTTAGATTTTTAATTAAATGAGAATGCAAAATTGCTGACTTATTGAAAGATCTCAATAAATTTTAGCCCAAAGTTTTTTTTTTTGTTTATTAAGCAGTTTTATTGAGATATATTCACATACCATATGTTCTATCCAAAGTATATAATCAATGGCTTTTAGTATAATCACAGTGCTGTATATTCATCATCTCAAACATTTTAGAACAATTTCATTACTCCAAAAAGAAAGGTCCACACCGTAGTTTTACTTAGTCTGTGCCTCTTGCTATCAGAGTCTAAGTGTGGAAGGGAGTGGAGGGAAGTGGGTGTCCCAGCCAGCGAGCCTTGCTAGACAGAACACATGCTTCCCATCAAAGCCCAGTCAGGAGGGGCCACCTGGGGGTGGGAAGGAAGTGATTTGCCTGGTTCCCGGGTGATCCCTGGGAAGGAGAGGAAGACAGTAGCAGGCAGGGGATGGGAGATGATAAAGCATCTGCAGGAGTTGCTTTTACAATCCAGGCCTGCAGACAGGATGGGGAGGGTGTGGAGGGGAAGGGGGAGGAGCAGAGGGGAGGGGGAGGGGAGGGAGCTGCATCTAGAAAGGGCAGTGAAGTGGGCAGTGCTCCGTTAACACAGGCAGCTCCTAGGCCAGTTTCCTTCACCACTTGGAGCTGCCAAGCCTGAAACCAGGTCCTTCCACACTCTTCTCTGAGCCCTCATGGAATAGAAAAAGGGTAGGTGATGGCCCCAGTTTGTATTATTAGAACATAATTGCTGGCAGGTCTAAGACTCCTGGACTGCTGTCAGGGGCATTAGGGCTGAGTTGGCCCAGTCTCAGCCTCTGAGAGACCCTCTCGTTTGGACTAGGACCAGGAGGACCCTGGAATCTTCCTCCCACCAGCCTTCTGGAGATGAGTCTGCCAAATCAGGGCTGGAGCCAGCTCCTTCCCCTCCCTCTGCTGGATATTCTCTTCTCCATGTAGCCAGAGCCCTTAGCACAGTGCTTTTCACATTGAAGGAGCTCAACATATTTCCATGCTATAAAATGACCTCTGCATTTTCCTCTTATAGATTTGGAACCTGAATGTTAGAAACATCATTACTATTGTTCTGATATGTGAATGCTCATGTTTCATGACCTATCGATTTTAACCCTCTGTATTAGTAGTTGTACATTCCTCATAGAGTTTTGTCTGTATTAAATGAAGTGACAGGTAAAATGAGTGTCAATACTTCCAAGTGTATAGTAAGAGCTCCAGAACAGTGAGCTCTAACTCTTGCCTGATGCTGTCTGTTGGATTTCCTTCAACTTCTGGAGATCCCTGGATCTAGCATGAAGTTGATGAGGTAAGACCTAGAGGGATTATGGAGATAGCTGCCATGGGTTTCCCGAGTCTAGGTACATTGGATCTCCACAGGGCTGTCTTTCGTGGGGACACAGGGTGAGTGAGAGGGACATGAGGACAGGCAGATTTGGGATAGGGCATGGGCAGGCAAGCTGGGCATGTCTTCAATCGCCCAGGTGAGGATGGCATCACCTCACTGGCCCTGCCCTTTTGTGGGTTCACTTCTTGCGCAGAGCTGCTTTCGTGTTTTGTTTTCTTTTTGTCCGCTCCCCATCCCTCTACCTCCCACCCTTGATTTCTAATGAAGCTTAAAGGCCTCTTGGGTCCTGACCCATTTCCTATTCTTCTTCATTTATTGATTTATCAAATACTTACTGAGCACCTTAGCCAAACGCTACTCTGGGAATGAATGATACAGTAATAAACAAATCTGCCTTGCCTTCATGACGTTTACATACGAATGGGGTGAGGGAGGGAAGACAAGACCAAACAAATAAAAACCATGGCAGGAGAATGCAGTGGAACTCTGCTTTTCTCTGATGTTTTGCTGTGTGAGGATCAGATTAGCATAATCATTTCCACTAATACTATTAATACTAAATTTATTACTTTAAATGCTGCTGTCAAGTGCCTTCCATATTAAAACTTTTGGAATCTAGGTTTATGTGAAATTAGAAGAAAGGGTTCAGTACCTAAGATGGCACGACACAGTCTAGACCCCTTGTTTATTTGCCAAAAGGAAGAGAGGGTCTCACTTACCAGAATATACTTCTCGAGGTTAATTATGGAGATTAAATACAAGGAAAGGTGAATGCCATTCTAATTTCCTTGTATTTAATCTCCATAATTAACCTTGAGAGCTATATTATCCCTATATTGCAGATGAGAAAATGGAGGCTCAGAGAAATTGAGACACTTGTCCAAAATCATATGCTTAGTAAATGGCACAGCTGGAAACTAAATTCAGTTCAGTTGAACTTCCAGCCTTCACGCCCCTGTGTATCCTCCATGCTCTTCAAGGATAAGAAGCAGAACAGTTATGGAAAGAGAAATCCAAAGGGAAAGGGAGGGACTCAATTCCTGTTTACAATTTCTAACCATTAGTTCATCTTAAGAATTTAAAATGTATAAGTTCTATAACACTATATTTCTCACATTACTTAATCCTTGATATAGGATCAACAAAATAGTGGGCATAGAATTCTCTGACCAAGAGTCTTCATCACTGTGCATAGAATCCATCCCCTGTGAAATTAAGGACTAGGAAATATACTTCAAAAAATGTACTACAGCATCTGGTGTAAGCCACCCCTCACTTTTTCCATCTACATGATAGATAACAAAATCTATGCCATCAGGTTATAAAGATACAGCAATATACTGCAAAATACTCAATCCAGTATTTTCCATATAGCCACTAAGGAGCAATTCACTATTATTAAGCTCTGGCCTTTTCTATGGTGCTTTGGGAAATCAACAATATACTACTGTTTATACAGTGTGATGTTTCTACCACTGCCAGTATCTAAGATGATGTTAACTGATACACACATGAATGTGTTTGTTTTCCTTTACTCAGGGACTATTACCTAATTTTTATAGATGAAGAAAGGAGGCTCAGAGAGATTAGGCAGTCACTTATTCAAAATAACAATTGTGAAGTGCTGCAGTCAGGACTTTCTCTGATACCAGTGGTCCTTCTAAGAAGAAAGGTCTATTAGACACAGTCCAGGAAGGAAGCCAATGGTGGTAAATCCCAGAGGGCCTAGACAGGGCAGCATGTAAAACAAAGGGGCCGAAGAGCTTGGATTCTGCAGGGACATCTTGGGTCTCCAAGGAGCATCTATCTCAGTCTCCAGGCTGGGATTCAGAGGCAGGGAGAAGCCAAGGCAGGCATTTGGCAGAAACAAGGGTGAACCTGGTCTTTGGAGGCATGAGAATCCTGGCAGAGTTACAGTGGGGAAAATAGAGGGGAAGAGCAGCCAAAACCTTCTTATTGGTCTGGGTATTAGAAATTCACTGGGACCCCATTTTAAAACAAAGTTGGTCCAAATTAGCAGCAATGTGTATTCAGTGCAGAACCAAGGCTGTGAATCTGGAGGGATCTAGGTTTTCTGGAGTCTGGAAAAGACTTTGACTGATTATCAACTGTGGTGCACACTTGTGACTTTTGGGCTGCCTGGTATCTTTTGAACACCCTTATTAGATTTAGTAGAATTCCGTCTCCCCTGTAGCGGGGATGCAGACTCCTCTGCGTGTGATCTGTGCTCCATCAGCCAGAATTATCCATGGGAGATGTCAGTTTGGAAGTGGGCAATTGGAGAAAAGGACTAATGTGGAATCCACCAGGGTAGGAGGGAAATAGTGAGGGTGCATGGGTCAGAAGGTGGCCAGGTTGCGTTTCTGGGGCATGAGTGGCAACGTTGGAGGCAGAGGTGGCAGTTTCCTCTAGCACTTGTGGACAGCAGCATTTTCCTCTTTAGACTTTTGAATCATTGCTGGAAATCTATACCTGAGTTTAATCTCCCACAAATCATATAAACTGTCAATATGCTTTTTTAAAAACACTTTTCTGTATTTAAGCAGCCAGAGTTATCTTCCCTTGGTTGCAACTAAGAGACCTTTACTGAGGTGCACACTAGTGTCAAGCATTGTTCCAGTATATTAAACTGCATTCAATCCTCCTATATTTCTGCAACAGAGGCTTCTTATTCCTATTGTAAAGACAAAGAAACATACAGGGATGGGCTTGGCACCATGCAGCTAGATGAATCCAGAATATAAATGCAAATTCACCTGGCTCCAAAGCTATGCACTTTCAAATATGGTGCCAGGTTGCATATCTTCTGCCTTAATTAAGGACTGGTTCTGAGTACAAAACAGAAAGACTGCAAAGGGAAACTTAGAATGGACCTATATTTGAAAAGGTATCACGCAGAGACTGAGTGTGGTAAACTTGGACTTGACTTGATGTATGAGTTAACATGTAAGTGTGTCCAGTACAAGTCCAAGATTGGTTCCAGACATGCAGGCATCAATCAATATCTACCCTTATCCATATCTACCTTTCCCTAGCAGGATATGTCATTTTTTCCCATATCCATATTAATCTAAACTTCACAGAAAAACATATGAATGTCTAACTCATTCTCATTAATTTTAATTTTATAACATTTTCTCCATCCTGTGTAAAATTTCTCTTAGAATGTTATAATCTGTTCAGCTTGGGTATATTCATACTGATTATTTAACCTTGGCTAATTTTTTGAATAATTCCCTCCCAAGCTCCTGCATACATTCTGCAATAACATAGCCTTTCAAATGGAGTAATCAAGATTTCTTGTGATATGACATCTCTTTTCATTTGTTCTACATCTCTTCATTATTTTACTTTTTTTTTCTTTTAGTAGGTGGGCGCAGAGGATTTAAATTGAACTTTGGCAATGAGAAAAAGCTTAAATTCAGACTGGGAACAAATGTGTATGTGCTGGAATGTGCTGTAATCCTTGGGGAACAATGGGAAATATCCTGAATTTTTAAAAAATATATGAACTATGATGAAGAGGGGGAAAATTTGAACTTAGTTGGAAATCTAAGTTTTTTAACTTCATTCCTTTTTAACCTTGGGAAAGTCATTTAAGTTCCTGACACAAAGTGTATTAGTCAGCCAAAAAGGGTACTGATGCAAAATTCTGGCTGGTTTTTATAAAGGGTATTTATTTGTGGTAGAAGCTTACAGCTACCAGGCCATAAACCACAAGTTACTTCCCTCACCAAATTTTGTTGCCACGTGTTGGAGCAAGATGGCTGCTGACGTCTGCAAGCGTCCAGCTTTCCTCTTCTCTACAGCTCCATGGTCTGAGCTTTTTCCAATATCTGCTGTAGGCTGGGATAAGTCTCATCTCTCTCCTGGGGCTCATTTCTCTCCAGGCTCAGGTGATCTGGTCTTTCCACAAGGTCAGCTGTAGACTATCAGGCTCTCTTTCTCCCGGGGCCTCTGCCGTGTCTATGGAGCTGTCTCTACTCCTCTGTGTTCTTCTCCTGTGTGTTTACTTCCTGGGGCTCCAGTGTTAAAACTCCAACCTCCCTTCTCCACAGTGCTGTTTCTCTGTGAGTCCCCGCCCACCAAAGGGGCAGGGACCCAACGTCCTACTGATGTGGCCCAATCAAAGCCTTAACCATTATTTAATCAAGTAAAAGTGAAACCTCTGAATCCAATATTTATTTTTGGAATTCATAGACAATATCAAACTGCTACACAAAGTTTCCCTCTTTTCTTCACATAGGTAATGTATTATAATCCACAATCAAAGGATAATAGTATGCACTTTCAGAGTTGTTATGAAGATTGAATAAGCACAAATAATAACTCATCCAGCATATATTTTGGAAAGCTAGACTATGAACCCACATATAATGAGCATCAAAACTAGGTTCATTTCACAAACCCACAGTCAGGAAGATCAGTAGAAAGTAGAGAGCATGAAGGTCAAGTTTCTTGATAGGTCCTAAACCAGGCTGGTAGATAGAAATCAAAGGACATAAATGCCAATAGGTTATGTTGATAGTACTGTGCCAACATGGACACAGAAAATGAGACAACAAAGCAAACCGTGCCAGGCCTAGATTCAGGGCACTCCACATTTACCAGATCTCAACAGTGATGTTCATCTTCCTCAGCCAAGGACTTATTCCATGCTTTTGGTTAAAACATTCATCCATCCTTTCCTCTACCCACTCATCCATCTACCCATTCATCCACCTGATAGACACTGAGCTCTTTTTACATGGCAAGTGCTATGCTAAGCACTGAGGATTCAATTCTGAGCAAACAGACCCATTTCCAGTCTTCTTGGAGTTTACAGGCCAAAAGCATTTCAGGAATGATGAATATAATAATGGCATAAATATATTAATATGAATTGTGATATAAATCTATAAAGAAAAGGGATTTGTGGCTATAATAGTCCATAAATGAAGAGCTGACGTAGTTTCCCCCAAGGAGGTGACGCTTGACCTAAACGGAAGATGAGTACTAACTGAGTGAAGAGTAATGTGAAGACCATGTCTGAAAGCAGAATATCACATGGGAAGGACCTGAAACTGGTCTTCAATTCCTTGATTGTACCATGCTCCTTCCTGTGTGGCTACAGGACTAGCAATTAGCACAGTGGAAGGAAACCATAAGGGACAAGTCAACAGTGCCAGCCTACAAAGGCCATGAGAAGGTTTTTGTTTTTATCTAAGGAACATAAGGAAGCCTGGAAGGGTTTTGCACAGGGGTGACTTACAAATCATATTTGCATTCAGAAACTGTCATGCCTACTTCAAAGACTGGTTGGGGGAGAGAAGTTGTGGAGAAGACCAGTTGGCCCACTATGTTATAAACATTGCCATTGGGCCCATGGTTGCAAGATTAGTAAATCTCCCTGACATTGGAACTCAAGGGCTACAAGAGGAATCAGCCCCAACAATAGGGAAAATGCTATATGTGGAATGATGGGAATGGAGAGGAAACTGGCCCTAATCAAGCACCAACCATGGTATTTGCTTTACAGACATTATTATTCTCAGATCACACAAAAACATCCAGGTGTCAAGCACTGAATCTGTCCTTATTTTTCCCTCACCATCTCTAGCAGCTTCTGCCATACACTATGTACCTGCCATGTACTGAAAGCTCTAATGCTTTATGGATGATCCACCCAATGGTCCTCTGGGGTAGGTGTCCTCATCCCCATGTAGCAGATGGGGACACGTGGGTTTGGAAAGTAGGTGATTCTTCCATTCTAGAGAACTGGGAAGGTGTAGGTTAATGTTTTTGCTTAGATTTATGGTTTCTATTTTGCTTTGTTTCACTCCAGACCCTGTTCTGTGCACTTAGGCCACATACTACAATGACATCTAGGGGCAATCACTCCTGGATCCAGGGGTACCTCACATGAAGTGCAGGGCAAAGATCTGAGAATTTTCCTCTGACTTTTCAGCCAGCATATTTCATAATTGGCTTTTTAGTAATGCTGCTTTCTGACATATTCTAATTATTAAAAATTATACAATCAAAATAACCATTAAAATAAGTGTGCATCATTATTGGTATAATTAGGTTTAAAAGATAGAATTTGGGAGGAATTAGGTCTGCTATTTCTCTCTCTCTCTTCTCTCTTATTCTCTCTCCTTTCCTTCCTTCCTCCCTCTTCCATGCTGTGTTTCTTTCTATCTCTTTTATGTATGAGGTGTGTGTGTGTGTGTGCGTGTCTGTGTGTGTTTGTGTAAGTCTGTGTCTATGTCTTTAAACTGATAGAAAGGCAAAAAGGCACCAGCCTTCAGATTATGGGTCTAATTCTTAATCAACAAATAATGTTATACATTTCTCTTTTGGAGTTTTAGCTATCAGAAACAAAGACTTCTTACCGCCTTTAAAGGTATGTGAAAATGACAGAGGAAAATAAATGAACTTGACTTACCCATTGTCTAGCCCAGCTATATGTACCTATAAAACTTGTTTTAACTTTTCCTCATACTTTTATTTTTATTAAGTCACAATTTTAACTTCCACAAGGCAGTGGGATAGAGAGAGTAAAATCTTTCAAGTCAGAGAGCATGATTCATATCCTGATTAAGTCACTTATTAGTGGCCTAATTTTGTGCTTCTCTTTTTCGGCCTGATCCTCAAATGTATTCATTTATTTGGACTTTCACCTTCTCACCATGAGTTAAGAGCTGTTCTATGTACTGAGGGTAGAGCTATGAAGAGAAAGATTTCTGGTCTCAAGAAGCGTACATTTAAATTTTTATGTCCAGGGCATTTTCTTTGAGATCTTTTCATGCAAGTTTACTCCATGGATCATGCCATCCAAATCTACAGCTGCTGTGTCTAGCTCCCTGATGGATATTGGTAGCTGAGATGTCTCTACTACCTGTCAATTCAATTTCCATTGGCCCTTTCCATTTGGCTGTCCCCAAGCACCTTAAAATCAATAGGCCATAAATTGACTTCACAGTCTAACCCAACAATGAATTTCTTTTCTAGAGTTGCTTAACCAAATAACCTAACAAATTTGTTAATACATATAAAGGCATTGAGAACAAGCTTGACACTCTTGTCTTGTCCATGCTGTACCATTAGGTAGCAATTGTCTTAGTTTTCCAGAGTTGCTATGACAAATAGCACACAATGAGTTGGTTTAAACAAAACAAATTTATTGTGTCATGGTTTTGGAGTTAGAAGCCCAACATCAAGGTAGTGATGGGCTTTGCTTTCTCCCAGAGTTTGTAGCATTCTGCTAATCCTCTGTCACATGGCAATCTTGCTCTCCTTGTTTCTGCTCCTCTGGTTTCTGCTGACTTCTGGCTTCTACTGACTGTTTCCAAGTTTCCTTTGCTTATCAGGTCTCCAGTTATATAGATTAAGGCTCATCCTAATTCAATTTGGCCTCATCTAAACAAGAGCTTTGAAGACCCTAGTCACAAATGAGTCTGCACTTTAATAACAACACCTTCGATGGTCCTATTTACAAATGAGCTCACACCAACAGGAGCATGTCTTTTGTTGGATATGTGAGTCAATCCCCAAGAGCAGTTAATAAATGTCTTTTAAATAAATCATAAAATAAATGAATGAGAAGCATACAATCTAGGAGGAAAGACAGACATGGCCAAAAACCTTCTCCGGTACATCCAGCATATCAGAAGACACCCTGGATTGTCCTAGAGTGAAGGGTTAAACAAAGTGCTCTGGGAACACATTGACACAAGATCTTACCAAATTAGGAAATTCTTTATTGAGGCATTAATTTGTTAATTGGGTCTCTAAGGAAGAATAGAGATTTTTTTCACATGCAGAAAAAAAAAAGAATGATTAAAGTTGAAGAGCCATAATCAATTTATTGAATGATCTGAACTTGATAGAGTATAGATTTAAATATGCTTAAAAATGTTCCCCTTCTCTGCCACTAAGTCCATTCTATCATTTCTCCATTTTGAAGCTTTGGTAGGGGATGGTCAGACCTCAGCCTGCCACCTTTCCCTGTTTCTGACATATATCCTGTTCTCAGGGCTAGATGTGTTAGCCTGACACCTAGGACAGATGAAGAGTGTGGGCTGAACAGTGTCCTTTAGCAGATAAGGGCCTGCTAGTACATTTCTTCCCCTTTTGTCCAGAGCAGGAGCCTACGCAAACATTCACCAAAGACATCCTGGCTAATGTACATAGGTTTTATGGCACTGACTCCCCCCTCTCCCCCCACTGCTATCCCTGTTCCTGATAGCGAGGGAGCAAGACCATTCCACTACAACACAAGAGGGGTATGTATAGATTGTTTCCCTGTGTTGGCACTGATTGAGCTTACTATAGTGATACTCACTAAGCTGACCTTGCTTTGCCTCTTCTCTATGTGAGTAATCATTGTTCCATCTAGTGCCTGTGAGAGTTGGGCTTCTTTTGGTGACCCTGACACCTGCAAAGCATGGAGTGGACTGGGATTCTAGGACTGCTGTTTCTGGTAGCACCCATTCTTATGCCCTTGTTCCCTCCATATGAAGAGACCCTTCCCTTGGATGTGGTAATAAGTGTCTCCCTGTTTCCCAACATAAGACCTAAGTGAAATTTGGAAAGAATTTTTAAATTACTTTCAGGTATGTATTAGCTATTATCATAACAATGCCTTGTAACAATCCATTCCAAACTCAGTGGCTTATAGCAGTAAGCAATTACTCTCCCTCTCCCTCTCTGCAGAGCAACTGTGGGTCACCTGACCTAGAGTAGGTTCAGCTGGGCAGCTCTCTGACCGTGGGTTTGGGTTTGGTTGTGGGCTGCAGGTCTTCTCTACTGCCTTGTTATGGGTCCAGGTGGAATGAGTAGTAGCTACGGTAGGGCATGCCATCACCAGTGCACCACAGCAAAGCTAAACCTCCGAAGTCCATCAAAGGTTTCTGCTCACATCATTCCTGCCATTATTCCATTGGCTAAAGCAAATCGCATGTCCAAGTCCAATCCAAGTCCAACATCAATGGGTGAGGGCTTATTCTCTGCCTATAAGGGGATGCAATGGGGAGTGAAATGATGAAGGTTAATCTAGACTATCACAAGCTTTAAGATTTTTTTTCAGATTTGGAAAAGTTCACCCCAATTTTAATCAAAACTCCAATATGTCATAAGATGTTAAGCTATCCCCTTCCCTACATTAGGCCTGAGCAGCCTCTGAAGTCAGCAGTGAGAAAGGGATGATGCAGCAAGTTCTTTCAGTTGTCCACCACCATTGTGGGAGTTTTAGGAGTTGCTCAAAAATAATCCAACTCTTTCCTTCTAGGAAATTGTAAGATCACACTTCCATACCTACTTGAAGTTAGCTGTGACCCTGTGCCTTGCTTTGGCATGTAAAATGTGTAGCTTCGTGCTTAACCTTCTCATTTTCTCTTCCTGGAGACCAGCAATATTCAAATGGTGGTGCCTGATCATCTTGGCTCTGAATGATACAATTAGCAGAGCTCCTGTGATGGATATGAAGCATAAGTGAGAAATAAGTCGTTTACTGCTTGAAGTTAAGGAGATGGGTGTCTGCATGTGTCTCTCTTCCTCGTGTGTGTGTGTGTGTGTGTGTGTGTGTGTGTGACCACAGCAGAGCCTAGCCTATCCTCACTGAGAGTTCTTCCACTCTTCCTCTCCCTGTTCTGTTTTGGTCTCCTCCACAGCATGTGAGGATGGATAAGGGTGAAAATGGTACAGTAATATGTATCTGGTGCACTTGTAATTCTCTCTTAACTATCAAGTACCTTTTGTCACAGCAAAGGACTAAATGCCCACCCTTCCCTTGGGGGGTGTTTTCTGGGTTCTTTACAGAGTAAGTGCTGGGGTTCCTCACTCTACAATATTTCCTGAGAAGGACAATGCTTAATCCTACTGATGTCTTATGAATCACCTCAACCCTGCTCTAGTGTGATGCTTTCAACCACTATTTCCTGGTGCCTCCTCCTCAGACAGACCTCCTGGACAGAGTCCTTTTGAGACAACCCTAATCCAGGTCCTCTAAAGTGTCCCCAAGACACAGGAAGTACACCCCTTCCCTCATTGCTGGTTAAGTGTTGCTCCCAGGGCAGTTTTCTTCCCTCCATCTGCTGGTAGGCAGCTCAGCTAGCCCCTCCCCTGCAGACAAGTGTCCAGCACCATCCTTTAGGCCTTCAACTCTTTAAGACACAAGTTGATGGTTATCAGAGAGCTCTTTTACTGAACTCTGTACAGCCCCACAGAGGCCCCGGGAAATAGAGCTTCCTTCCTCATGCATCCACACTCGTCTCTACAAGGGAAAGAGGAACCACGCTTCTGGTCAACAGCTCTTTTGGAAAAATTCTCTAAACAATGTGCTTAATGAATCTCTGAGCTTCTCCTGCAGATAGACAGACTGGAGATGAGTTTGTGGCTAAGGGTCTCAGGATTTGTTTTGTCCATCTCCTAGCAGCTCTGCCTGGGATGGGTTTAGCACCTCTTCATTGAATGTATGGACAATTAACATCTATTGTCCAAGCTTTGGGATTTTGATGGAAACTACTGAGACAAACAAAAATGTTCCATTTATCATTTTTTCAGAGGCATAGAAGATGACCACATATCCCAGGAGAAGTGAGAAGTTTTGTATGACCAGAGCAAATGCTTTTTGTACTAGAAAGAGGTAGGGATGGGGATTAGTGGGCAGGTTGGGCCCAGATTATAAAAGCTCACCTATTCCTGCCTTCCATGATGCCTAATGTAATCCTTTATATTTCATGTTGCTCTTAATTTGTGAGGATTCTCGGTCGCACCCAGGCTGCCTCTCCTTTCTTCCCCCAACACCATTTATTATCAAGGAGATGGAAAGTCCCTCAGGTAGCTGGAGGCTGGGTTTTGTCTCTCTTTGGGTTTCCCCACACATAATGCTTTGACAAGGAGAAATGTATTATATATTTGCTGTAATAAATGCATTGATATATAGTTGATAATTAGCTTTAATTTGAAATCACTTCACAACAAATTAGAAATGTATAACAAACACAGAAGAAGTGTGAATGGAAGAAATGAATAATTATGTGCTATTTACCTCCTACTATTGTTCCTGCCTCTTGATAGAGCTTTTCTCCCATTAACTTCAAGTTCTCACACAATTATTTGGGTCAATTCATATCCTTTAGAAATATTATGCATCTTTATTCAACCCATTTAAGCGTCTTCTGAAGGAGTGAACTGATAAAAAAAATGGAGTGATATAAAAACAGTTTTGAAACTGCAAGTAAACAGGGAATTATTAAAAATAACTTGGATAATAGATTTATGAGAGTGTAATTTTATTTTATTTACTTGCAGAGTGCTAATTGTTCAATTATTAAAACACACGAAAGGAAAGATTATGTGGATCTCAAATAACAAATGTTTTTAAGTAGTATTTCTTGTGAATTTCTCAGTGTAGAGCTCTGTGACTAAAAACCAATAGCATTTTTACTTGGATCATTTATTATAAAATAGCTCTCTGTTGCTTAGATTGAAAGAAGCTTTTAGAGATAAAATAGCACAAAATAAAAAAAAAGTTCTTATATAAAATGTAATTAATTTAATATGAGGGATGTGGAATTATTAAAGCAATTGAAAGATGGAGTTAAGAAGGAAATTATATGCATTAATTTTGCCTACTATATACATTATGGGTATTATATATATGTTTTTGTATAAAAATAACTGAGGAAGTAGAGGTCAACATACCTGACTCGTATCAGAAACTTTAAGGTTTCAAGCTAAACGTGGAAGCTTGCATGGATCTTCTCTTTAGTTCCGATCGCAAATGTCACTTCTGATTTATTGCAAATTCCACCTTGGTGGGGTGTAGATTAATGAAGAATGACTGTATATGTAAAATGGGAAAGTAATATATGGACAGTGCTTCCTTGTTCCTTTCCTAATAAGTCATTCCCAGATGGTGAGTTACACCCCAGAGACGGCAGTTTTCAAGTTGTGTTAATTTTTGCCATCTTACTTCCTGCTGATCGATATTGCCATCAAAAGCTGCTGTCTGCAAAGAATACAATTTAGCTAATGAGGAAGTAGGCAGCACTTCTGTTTGGATTATGGATCATGTGCTGAGAAAGAGGCCTCTCCATATGTCTCTTTCATTGGAGCGAGTGAAAAGAGGATTCATATTCTTATTTCACTTTAGCTGAAATTGCTAATGGAGGTGGCTTTTCTGACTTGGTGTCTCTTCGTGTTGTTGGGTTAAAGATCTTTGCAAGTGGACACTTTCTGCCAGTAAAATGTTACCAGCCAATGTCAGTCAGGAAATGAAATTTCCAGTCCAGTTTCTTTCCTTAGTTTCTTGGGTGACTTTGGGCCAGACGCTTGATCTTTAGAGCCCACAATTTTCTTAAAATGGCCCAGATGGATTAAAAAAACAAAGTCCCTATTATCTCTGGCATTTTCAGCTTCAACACATTCATTTCCATAGTTGTTTGAGGGAAATGATGGTCAGCTCTGTGTGGGATTTGGTCCCTCTCAGTTATTCCCTGACTACTTACTGGGCAAAGAGAGTTTGCGCATGTGAATCTTCCTCATCCAAATGAGCAAAACTTTTACTTCATCTGTTTTCATTACCCCATTGAATGAAAGTCTTGTGCTGCCTCAGTTTCCCCAAGGTCTTAGGAGCCAGGAAACAGAACCAGTTGGGAGAGGTCAAAGATAGAATTAAACATAATTTTATGGATGACTTCTTGGAAGTCAAATGATATGACGCACACCCTTCTACTCCTCATAAGAAAAATCACTGTACACAGGGGCTCATATTTCATTGGTATGGTAGTAGCAAGTAGTGTTACCCCTGTGTAGCTCAGGTTTCCTCAAACCACATTAGCCTGGAAATGTAAAAAAATAAACATGTTTAATTTGACAACATTCTCTGTTGGTGAAGTTGTGAGAAACAAATGTCCTCAGCTATTGGTGACATAAATCCAGCATAACATAATATCTTTGGGGAGAAGTTGGCAGTCTTTATCAAAATTTCCTTCATATTTGCTCTTTCACCTGGCATTCCCACTTCTAGGTAAATATTCTAAAGATAAATTGGTAAAATTCCTAAAAGTGGTAAGCAGTCCTACTTGAAATAGCACAGAAGAGGAGCCATCATCCTGCCAGGGGTCACTGACTTCGCTCAGCAGAAAAGACTAGGGCTGCAGTTATACAAAAAGGGCTGGAGGAATCACAAGGAATTTAGCTGATGGACTTTGGAGGAGCTGCCACTGGAGTGTGATGGATGAAGTGTATCTGCTTGTACAAGGCATGGATTGTGGTAGCCTTGGAGGTGTGCCCCCAGACTTGCCCAGGCTTGGTCCTCTGGCTTTCTGTGTCCTGCAATCAAAGAGGGCCCCTGGTTTTTCCATCTGGCTTTCAAGTGCTTGTTATTCACGTCGGTTGTTCATTATCATTTTATAGCACATCAAGGATGCTTAGCCAGCACCTTCCAATTCCATTATCTGTATAGCTACTGTTTTCTCCAGACATCTGAAATACTTGATACAGCTTTCCCTTTAATGTCTTCCCTTCCACCAGCATACTCTCCCAATTTTCCTCCATTAAATGTTTTAACCGTTGGGTATCCTTTTTCTTCCAAAGGCTCTCAGTGTTCCACCAACCTCTGAGAATGAGCCTTTCCAACCAGGTGGTGGACCATTTGCCTCAAAATCCCCATATTATGCCTTGCTTTAACCCCTTACTCTATGTTGACCATTGTAGGTTGGGTTCTCTGGAGGCAGATGTTGAGGTGGAATTTGGGCTGCAAATGTTTGTTAAGGATCAACACCTGTGACACTTTCCAGTGGTTAAAGAAAAAGTGAGGGGGAGCAGATGTAGCTCAGTGGTTGAGCACCTGCCTTCCACGTACAGGATCCTGGATTCATTCAGGAGTGCTGCCCATCAGAGTGTCCAGTGCTGAGCCAAAATGAAGTGACCATACCCCTGCCTTGCTCTGTCATCAGAGGTGGGCTGCCCCAGACAGACTGTGACCACAACAGGGGCAGCTCGCTGCTTCTGAGGCTGACCCTCAAGAGGCTGAAGGTGGAGACTGTCTGCTGACCATGCTCTCCAGAGCTGGGCAGCAAGTACTTCCTCGACTGGTGGGAGTGGGGGTGGAGACTGGTGCCACATTGTCTACCACACCCAAAGTCATTCCTAGCAATGTAATTTTTAAAAGCATTCACTTGGAGATGGCAGAAACATATAATGATCTCTTTCTTAACCCTTCTACTCTGCATGGTATTAAAGTTTCCTGCTAGTGCAGCATAGCAAGAAACAAGAAAGAAAAATAACACAGATTGCAAAAGAGGAAACAAAACTGACATTATTTGAAGATAATTTCAAACTGTAATTTCCAACATAGCCACACCAATACCATCTCATATGCTGCCTACTGTGTCACTTAGCTCCTCCCACCAAGAAGTGGTGTCTATGTTCCCTCCTCTTGAATCTGGGTGGGTATAGTTGACCGTTCAGAAAGCACAATACAGCACAAGTATTGCTACGGCTCGCTCGCTCTCAGAACGCTTGCCTTTGGAGCCCAGCCACTGTGTTGCCAGGAAGCCTAGGACACATGGAGGGGTTACAGGTGGGTGTTTCAGGCACCCATAGCCAGAATCAACTGCTGACAACTGAGCAAACCTCAGATAATTCCAGCCCCAGTTTTCAAATATTCCAGCTGCGGTCCTGACATTTAGAGCAGAGACATCCATCTCTGCTGTGCTCTGTCTGAATTCTTAACCCACAGAAAACATGAACACTAATAGTTATTATTATTTTAAGCCACTATGTTTTGGGATAATTTGTAATTCACCAATGGATTTCTACAAATATCAATTCTTATTAGATTTAATAAGAATTTAGTATGGCTGTTATGTATAAAATCAATAAAAAAGTCAATTGTATTTCTATATACTAACAATAAACAAAAGTTAAATTTTAAAAAGATACCATTTACAACTGCATAAAAACATAATTATTTAAGAAAAAAATCCAACAAATTCATGCAAGTCCTTCAAAACGATGTTCATAGAACTTCACTGAAGTTAAATAACTGAAAATGGAGATATTTATTATGCATTTTACCTATGGATTTGTAGAGTCATTTTTGTGTGGGTATCTTCACTTAAAATTGATTTACTATGTATTCCAATCAAAATCACAATATTGTATAACTTGTGCAAGCTAATCTTGAATATATACATGAGACTTGCAAAGGCTAAGAACAGGCAAGGCCCTCCAGAAGGAGAACAATATAAGTACTTGCTCTACTATATTATAAATCTAAAGATATTGTGACCCTGGATTATTGGTGCAAGGACTGAAAAAATAGGAAATAGAATGCAATAGAAATCCTCCACACAGACCCACACAGAGACAGAACCTTTAATATGGCAGAGGTGGTATTGTAGACCAGTGGTGAAATAATGGAATTTTCAATGAATGTCACCCAGTCAACTTGGGATCCATATTGATCAAAAAATGAAATTAAATCTCCCAACACAGAAACCAATTCCAGATGGATTAAGACCTATATATAAAAGGCAAAAAATAAAGATTTTAGAAACAATATAGAATCATTTCTTTATAAACTTGATGTAGGAAAGTTTTCTTTTTCTTTCTTAAAACTAGTCTACCCATAGAGACTTCAAAGAGAGTCGGGAGGTCATCCCAGAGGTAATACTTATGCATACCTCAGTAGGATCTCATAGAACACCTAAGTGGATATCACCCTACACTGAGGGATCCATAAGGGCTCTGGTGACACCCAGGTCCTATACAAGTGGGGATAGCCCCAAAGAATGATGCCTAATTAGTGGGCTCTTCATTGGCATCTGTG
>JAQZBX010050910.1:0-19523 GCA_029593785.1 Cabassous unicinctus | reverse complement strand
TATCATAGACTGCCAAAGTAGATTCTACCCCAAATAGAACTCCTGAGGGCTCTGGAGACATCCAGGTTCTAGGTCATGGCAGATAGCTCTGGAGTTTGGTGCCTTGCCAGTGGGCCCTACTTTGGAGTTTGTGCTCCCGAGTGTGACAGAGTTAGACTCAGATGTGACTTCTCTACACATGCCTCTTCTGTCCCTTTTATTTGAACCTATAGTTGGTGCTGGAGTTGGTAGGTGTACATCCAAGAGACTTGAATCTCTGGGCTGTCGATATGCCATCTGGGCCCTCAAGCTTAGCAGAGTTACAACACCTATTCTCCAATTCATTGGACTCACCCAGGACAACTAACAAGAAGGTGAAGATGGGCAACCACCATACCAAAGAAACAAGAGAGCCTACAACTGCAAGCAAGAGAGTCCCATCCATCAGCCATATGGGATTGAAACCCCCTCTCAATTAGAGGTGGAGTAAGCATCATCATCCCAGAATCCTCAGGATTGAGGAATAAAATATGGGCTAGAGTGGACTTACTGTTTTCTACTATAGACTTACTGTGATTCTAGCAATGGAAGAAATTATATCGTGGATGTGGAGACAGTGGCCACTGGAGGTGCTGAAGTCAGGGAGAGGGAAAAAGAGGTGTAATATGTGGGCATTTTCAGGGCTTGGAATTGTCCTGAATGACATTGCAACAACAGATATAGGCCATTATATATCCTGCCATAACCTACAGAATTGAGTGGGAGAGAGTGTAAACTACAATGCAAAGTATCATCCATGCTTAGTGGAAATGCTCCAAAATGTGTTCATCAATTGCAATGAATGTACCACACTAATGAAAGAAGTTGTTAATGTGGGGAAAAGTGGGAGGTGTAGGGAGTGGGTCATATGGGAATCCCTTATATTTTTTTATGTAACATTTTATGTATGTAATTTTAAAAATAAACAAAAGATATATTTAAAAAAAGAGTTTAGACATGGTAAGTAAAATTTTTTATATTGTTCTTTTTATTAGAGAAGTTGTTAGAGTATTAGAGAAGTTTTTATTAGAGGGTTTATAGAACAATCATGCAAAAAATACAGGATTCCCGTATACTTCCCTATTATAAACCTTGCAATAAGTGTGGTGCATTTATTACTATTGATGAAAGCACATTTTTATAATTGTACTATTTACTATAGGCCATGGTTTAACAAAGGGTGCACTGTTTGTGTAGTGCTGTTCCATGGATTTTTTTTTAAGTTTTATTCTATTACCATATATATAACCTAACATTTACCTTTTAATCACTTTCAGATATATATTTCAGTGTTAATTACATTCATGATGTTGTGCTACCATCACCACCATTCATTACCAAAACATCTCCATCATTCCAAATAGGAACTCTGTACATTTTAAGCCTTATCTTCCCATTCCCTATCCCCACCCTGTCCCCTGGAAACCTATATTCTAGATTCTACTTCTATGAGTTTGCTCATTCTAATTATTTCATATTGGTGAGAGCATACAATATTTGTCCTTTTGTGCCTGGCTTACTTCACTCAACATGTTGTCTTCAAGGCTCATCCATGTTTTTGCATGCGTCAGAACTTCATTCCTTTTTATGTCTGAATAATATTCCATTGGGTGTATATACTATATTTTTTTAAATCCACTCATCAGTTGATGGACATTTGGGTTGCTTCCATCTTTTTACAGTTATGAAGAATGCCACTATGAACAGCAGTGTGCAAGTATCTGTTTGAGTCCCTTCTTTTAATTCTTTGGTGTATGTACCTCGAAGTAGAATTGCTGGGTCATATGATAGTTCTGTACTTTGCTTGCTGAGGAACTGCCAAACTGTCTTCCACAGTGACTACATCATTTTACATTCCTACCAGCAATGAATGAGTGTTCCTATTTCTCCCTATCCTCTCCAACATTTGCAATTTTCCTCTCTTTTTTTTAAATAGTAGCCATTCTAGTGGGTGTGAAATATTATCTCATTGTGGTTTTGATTTGCATTTCCCTAATGGCTAATGATGCTGAACTTCTTTTCATGGGCTTTTTGGCCATTTGTGTATCTTCTTTGGAGAAATGCCTTTTCAAGTCCTTCACCTATTTTTAATTGGGTTATCTTTTTGCTGTAGATTTGTAGGATTTCTTTATATAACCTGGATATTAAACTCTTTGATGGTCAGAATACTTTACCATGAAAGTAAAAAGACAATCTAGAGAATGGGAGAAAATATTTGGAAACCATGTATCTGATAAGGGTTTAATATCTAGAATATATAAGGAAATTCTCATACAGAGTTGTTCACCACAGTTATGGTTAAAATCAGAGATGGGGCATTTGGGTGACACAAAGCACACAAGGTTTCTGGACAGTCCATTCTTTGCACCACTCAGATCTGTGCTTGCTCCATATTGTTTCTACTGTGCCACTGAGGCTTCAAGGTTGTGGCTGGCTGCAATCTCCTTAAAACACTTAATACAGGAGGATGCATGATATGAGCTTCAGTTGCCAATGCTGTAACTGGTACCAAGGCAGTAACTGATGTTCATTTCTCCCTCCTCCAACACACTCTTGATATTTCCTTTCCCCTGGATAGCACTTTAGCTGGCCTAGGTTGCTTGTCTGAAGGGGTTACCCAGAACTTCCTGGACCAACATCTGTATCAGTTTCCTATGGCTGCTTCAACAAATTACCACAAAACAAGGGTGTGATGGTTAGGCTAATGTTTCAAGTTGGCCAGGTAATGGTGCCCAATTTTTGGGCCAAGCAAGCACGGGGCTAATTGTAATTCAAGGGCATTTCATGGACTTTACTCATTAGTGAGCTGATTGCATTGATGGCTGATTACATCTACAATCAACTAAGGAGATTGCCGTCAGCAATGAGTGACATCTCATTCAATCAGTTGAAGGCCTTAAAAAGGGAAGTGATTTCAATATTTAGAGAGAGAATTCCCAGCTATATGTCAGACAGCCAGCATTGGAGCCCCTGGTTTGCAGTCTGCCTTGCAGAATTTGTATTTGTACATCCCCACAGTCACATGTGAGAATTTTATAAAAGCTCATACTATTTACAGATATCTCCTGACAGTTATGTTTCCCTAGAGAACCCTGACTAATACAAAGGGATTTAAAACAATACACAGGAATTTATTTTCTCTCAGTTCTGGAGGGTAGAGATCTAAAAACCAAGGTGTTGGCAGTGCCATGCTCCCTCTGAGGTTTTAGGAAGACTCTGTCCCATGCGTTTCTGCTAGTTACCAATGGTTGCCGGCAGTCCTTGGCATTCCTTGGCTTGTAGACACATGACTCCAATCTCTGCCTCCATCTTCACATGGCTGTCTTCCCTTCTCAGTCCTTGACTGTTTTGCCCTTCACAGGTCTTGTTGCTACAGTTGACACTTGCTGCTATTATTGGGCATGGAAATACCAGGATACACATGAAACCCTCAAGTTCTAGATATATTCCTTCTTGTCCTCATTGTGAAGTAACAATTTGGCCCCTCATGATAATCAGGAACAATTTACACTAACCAAGCTAATAACTCTTCTTTTTGCCTGCTGGATCATTGGCATGAGTTTAAACTGCTCCAGGGGGCAATTACAGCTTCAGTTTCAGTGGAATCCTTATTTAATCCCCTGGGGACAGCATTGTTCCTCTGGGAATAGGGACCTCTAATCTAGCATAGTTTAGGGTTGTGGGAAAGGGAAACATAGATTCTGAAAATGGGTCACAGGGAATGATGTGAAAGGGTTTATTCTACTTCTTTTTCTTGGTTTCTACCCTTGTTTATTTTATGTAAGGGGCCACAGCACCATATATTGATCATTGGTTTATTAATGAATATTATTGCTTCCTGGAGGATAATGCTCCAACCATGAAGGGTGTCATCAGTTAGAGGTGGTTTTCTAGCTGCACCTTTAACAGCCTGTTCCATCATTCCTTAAGGTCATCTGTTTCTGGATGAAGTGGTATTGATAGGATCAAGGGATCTCCTGGTCATGCCCCTAGGTTATACCTGTTTATATATAAAATTGGTACCTCATTCTAGGAGATGTTTTGCAGAATCTGCCATTAAAAATTTGGCATTCTGTAAACCCATTTTTGGTCATACAGGTGAAGGCACTGCAGACAGGGAGGCAAATCCATATTTGGAGCAGGTATTCATAACTGTTTCTTATGGATTGGAAGAAACCCAACATGTTCAACTTGCCACCAAAGACTGACCTGTTTTCTCAAGAGATGGTGCCATATCAAAGCTTTAGTATCAATGTCTCTGACTGACAGACCAGGAATTCAGCAGAATCAGTCGCTAAATCAGCCATGGTGAGAGGAAGCCCAGGATGTTGGGCCCATGCATAGCCTCCTTTCCTACCACCATGACTAATCCATTTATGACTACCCACTAAGCAAGCACCAGGGTACCAAGTACAGAGACTGACTGACATCCACCAAATAAGGCATTTTGTTGACCTGGTGGTCATGGGCCTCTTATGTGGTCCATGCACATCTTTGATTCCCATAGGTCCACTACCATACCTCTTTCCCAGATTTCATTGCTTCTTTCAGACCCCTGATCAGCCAACCAAGGTAAATGCCACTGAACAAGAGTCTATGTATGTGGTTACCTCAGGCCACTTCGCCCTCCAAATAGTGGAGTATCCTGCTAGTAGCTCTGTCCTCTTAAGGATTTACCTTTACCATTGTCCTATAGAGACTCTGTGGGGCTGTAGTGCAGCAGCAGTCCATTTTTGGCTTACGTAAATGCATTGAACTCATCTACCAGGCCCCACTTTATGGCTTCTCCCTCAGGTACTGTAGAGAAGCCCTCACAGGGTCATGATATTAGTCAAAAGAGAGAAATCAGTGAAAAAGAGATGGATATTTTAGGGTTTGGGCCATTTTTCTGTGCTACATATTTGTGTCCTCTGTACCTGTTTGGGCATAATCCCAAATGTATGGTTTCCATTGCTCTATTTGTCTGATCTTATGACTTTGAGCATCTGAAAACCGCCATGTTGGTAGCTTAGTTGCTTTTTCACTTGATGTCCAATGGTCAGTCAGCCATCCAGTCTCTATCAAGGCCTAATAATGTGCTGGGAGTTTCTTTTCAAATGATAAATAGCTCTTTGCAGCAGATAGAACTCTAGAGGAATGTGCTACATCTGTCCTATCTGGGCTTGCCAGAGATTCCACATAATCTCAACGATTCCTTGTGGCAATTCCTTCTTAGCATTTCTTGGGAAAAGTATATAAGTTTTCACAAATCCTGAGAAAAGACAGTCAAGAAATTGGGAAAAAGGGAAAAATACTATGATTCTCCTATGAAAATTAAAGTTTAACAATCAACTTAGAGAAGTTACTGGTTTGAAACAACCCTTTGACATCAAGTTAAAAGCAAGAGCATGAAATGCACAAAGTTTAAGGTGGAAATTTCCAGGATCTGGAAGAAAAAACACATAGGAGCGACACAGTCATGTATAAGAATTCATTTTGCTTGTAGCTGTTGCCATGTTATGTCTTTGTTTGTGGCCCTGCCTGCTTCTAACTATGAACCATTCCGGAAATTAAAATAAATACTACTATGTTTATATGGTATACTTTAAACAAATTCTATGAGTGTTGTTCCAAGAAATAACAAGTTTTAGAGGCAAGATAAGTCCTTAAATAGACAGTTTCAACATGTGATTCTGTAATGTGCTGTTTTTCTTGCTAAGAGAAATGGATATTCAAATACTACCCAATAACATTTGCTTGTACTTTCCAGTATTTTAATACTTCTACAGCCTGCAGTTCTTTGTAAATACTACTAAATTTAATATTTCTTATTTACTAAAGAAAAATTTTGTAGCTATCCATAATAATGAGTAAAGAATACAAAGAAAGTTGGAAGTATTTTAAAAATAATGTATGATTTTGGGAACTTCTGAGAATTTGGGGGAATTCCAATTTCTCACTCCTGAATCTCAAAGACTAGTATCTGTCTGGAATTTGGAAATAGTAGGTCTGTCCCTAGCTACCATAATACTTCTATTACCATTGGATTTGCTGCATGACATGGTTCAGGTGACAGGGCAGCTGGCACTGCACCCTGTACCTGCAGCAGAGCCCTTTCTTCCTCTGGACCCTTCAGCCTTCTGAGCCACCCAATAAATAGGACAAAATAGCATTGCTAACTATGGTATATGTTTCCTCCAAATCCAAGGAGGTCCACCAAATGCTGTGCCTCTTTCTTAGTGACAGGGGATGCAGGCTGCAAGCAATAACTTGTTCTTTACCATATAGGGGTGTCTTGGCATGCATAAGACCACTGGACTCTCAAAATGTCACCAGTGTGGCAAGATCTTGAACCTTGAGCCTTTGTTGGCTTGCTTTTTACTCTCTGGTCTCATGTGTCTTACAGGGTGTTCAGAGGACTTGTCACTTTCTGTTCTCTAGGTCTTATTAGCATCACATCATCTGTATAGCCAGCCTGATGTGTAGCAGAAGGTCAAGAAGATCAAGATCCCTGTGGAAAATATTGTGACAGAGAGCATGAAAGTCAACATAGCCCAGGACCAAGATAGTATTTGTGTCCTCTGTTCCTCCCCAAGTAAATGTTAACCTCTTCTGACCCTTTTCATTGATTAGGTTGAAATAATCTATTTGCCAGATTACTAGCCATATACCAAGTATGAGAGGCTGTGTTGGTCAGTTTCAGTAATGCTATTACTAAGTCTGGCACATAAGTTGTAACTGAGTTAAGTTTACAGAAAGGTCCACTGAAATCTGCCAAGATCCATCTGGTTTTTTGCAAGGGTGAATTGAACAGGGATATGGTGAGCACTACCACCCCTTTATCCTCTAAGCCTTTGATGGTGTCTCTAATCCATGCAACTTGGCCAGGGATGTGGTATCACTTCTAATTTACTACCTTGTTTGTCAGGAGCTTCCACTTAACCCTTCCCTCCATGTGGCACTTAATTCTCAAGTCATGGAACCAACCAAAGTGTTTTATCATTATCTGAATAATGCATTCAGGGACTAGGGAATAAAAATAAGGGTAGACTCATTATGAGATGGACTTGGGCCAGGATCTCACTTATTTCCTGATGTCCTTAAGACCCTTCTGTGTAAAGAGGCCCAGATGGTTCTTCACATCCCTTGCAAGCAGGGTCAGCTCAGATCCTCTGTTCAGCAGCTTTGGTCTAAGGTGAGGAAAACTAACTGGAGGCTGAAGGTAGGGAGGAGAATAAGGCAGTAGTATTTATTCCCCTGGCTTCCTCTCTGTAGGGTCCCTGCATGCTGGCTACCTTCCTTTACCCAGGGCCACAACCTCTCTATACTGCCTTCTTTGTCTTGTTTTCAGTAAACATTGCTTTCCCTTTATCCTTAGGGAAGAAAATGGTGCCACATTGTTACCAACCTCGGAGATACTGTACTATTCAATTTTTATTTTCCTACTACCTGACTACACCATAGCACATAGTCTCCTAATTAATCTCTCCTCAGATTACCTAATTTGAGACTGCTATTTCTTTCCTACTGGTACTCTGACTAATAAAGAGGAAACCTGGAAGTGTGCATTGAAGCTTTAAAAATATGAATACCCATCAACTTAGCAATTTCCCTTCTGGAATTAATTTGAGGAATTATTCCAAGATGTGCACAAGTATGCTTACAAAAGGATGCCCACCGCAGCTTTATATATAATAGCAAAATATGTTAAACAACTTACATGGGAATACTTTGTAGTCAATAAGCGTGTTATAGCAGAATTAAGTTGCAATAAGAATGGGAATTCACTGGGAAAATATTAATGATAGGTTACTAAGTGAAAGAAATCACACTACAAAACAGCAGGTACAACATAATAGCAACTTTCTAAGTACATATACGTAGTTGTATCAAAAGGGCCTACTGTAAGATGTTAACAGTGGTTTTATTTGGGATTTGGGAATATGGGAGATATTTGCAATTATCTTTTGTGCTTCCTTAGTTTGAATATCTAAGTTTTTGCACTTAACCTGAATTAGCTTTTAAATTAAATTAGAAATAAACAAGAAGGCAAAACCAACCAACCAAACAAACCCAAAGCCCGGGTTGGGAGGCAGAGAATGAACATGTTCCAGAGCTGGAGACACTTGCTTCAGTATTTTAATTGTCTGAATTTTTGGGTTGGGCCAAGGAGGGGATTGCTTTCATTAGGATAAGGGGGGGGGAGCGGGGGGTTGGGCAACAGAGGAAAGGAGGATAGACACGTTTTTGGCACATTTAACAAATTCAGTTTTGTGCCTGGATGGGCAGTTAAAAGAACAAACTCCAATTTAAAAAAGGAAAAGGTTAAGATTCCTGGATGTAAGAGCTCCCAGGCAAGCTAGAAAGATGCACAGGACAGAGGAACTGTTTAGAAAGTCTGACCTGTCACATATACAATACAACGCCATGCAGGTTAAATGTGATAATGAAGTCGGGGGAAGTCGGGGGATGATGGATTACTATAGGTTCTTGGCTATGTTACATAAAATAATTTAAGAACATGCCAGTTTAGTTAGACCAGTAGTTTATTGAGAAATGGGAGAAGAGAACAGAAACGGGAGTAAAGAACAGAATTATACACCCTGAGATGTCGTTGCGGGCTTCTCTAGGCAGAGAGAACGCTTGGGCTTGTGAGCATCCTTTATTAAGCTGTTATTTACTCCTCCCTCTCCTAATGTTTGGGAGAGGGGCTCCAGCCGTTTGCTGTTCTGATTGGTTACCCCACCCATCAGTTCCCCAAGGGGGCAATGGTGAGGCCCCTTGAGGCTATCCAGGGCTTTCCCTTGACCCCGATGGAAATCTTGTTCCAATCTGGTTCCAATGGGGGTTCCCATTCTCGTGGGGTTCTTCCAGCATACTTCTTGGTGTTGGTCTTTTCCTCAGGGGGTTTCCAGGCACGGTTCCATGGCCACGTGTTTTGTGACCATGTTTTTCTGCCAGGTCTTAGACTCGACTTCCCTTTCCCTAAACTAGCCTGCCTCAATAATGTACGTGAGGCACTTTGTAAAACTGGAAGCACTACATGTTATCGTTATTTTTAACTGTTATTCTAAGGATTGCAACTTGCAGACATCCATCTCTGTGTTTTTTTATAGTCAGATAGGAGAGGTTCCCTTCACCCAGGAGAAATCAATGATTTCTTCTCTAGGTTCCTGTTACACCAACCACTCTCCTTCCCCCAACCTTGGCACAGATGCTTAGGTCTGAGGTTTCTGTAAGCCTCTCCCTGCTGCTTAGCTCACTGTGCATGCCCGAAAGCACAGAAATATACCGCAGCATTCTCCAGCTGTGAGGCTGAGATCTTGAGACTGAAAGTTTTGACTGCTTTCTGGAAGTTCACAGAAAAACAATTCTCTGTTGCATTCTGTTGCTTATAAGCGTCCTGGCGAATAATGAAAATCATCTTCTCACTAGGAGGTTGCTTGTACCAGAACAAATAATAATTTCTATCACTCGTGTCATATGTGCAGTCCAGGGTCGCCATCTCTGCCTCCTGCATGGACATTTCTGGTTGAGACTGACTGACTGTCTGGGCTATGTTGGATCCTGTGGGAAAGAGAAGAGAGAGAGGTGAGGTGTTAACACAGAGAGGCAAAGCAGACAGACTCACAAGCTGGTTTCCATCCTCACCTCCAAACTCCAGGCAGAGCACAGCTTTCTGCCTCCCAGTAGCTGTGCCCTATGAGCCAATGGTGTTCCATAACCTCCTCTCCTGCTCCACAGTCCTGTTAGGTACCATCATAAACAGAGGCCTGCGCCATCCTTACCAAGGCAAGTGGAGGCCACGACTGCCCACAGCCAGCTAATAGAGGTCACGCTGGCAGCTCCCCTGCAGTGTGAGAAGCCTCTTGCTCAGATCTGGGCTCTCGTCTCTGCTCAGCAACACTTCTGCTTCAGAGCAAGAAACGGTGTGACAGGAGGGTGTGTGATTATGGCTCACTGAGGAAACTCTTCCAATACTTTTTTGGTCTTTCAGAAAATAAGCCTATAGTTATACTTTCAAATGAAAGTGAAAATGTTTCCTGATTTCTTTTATTCCAGGATTAAAATCAAGAGGAAATAGAGCAGACAAATTTATTTTTGATGAAGTCTAATCTTGGAGACAAGAACAAGAATATCTGGAATGGTAAAGGTAGAAGAGACAGGGTTCATCTGCAGTGATGGCAAATTCTGACTGCGCTTTTTATTTTCTTTTTAAATATGGATGAAGCAAATATGGTAATTTGTGAAAAATTCAATATGAGTGGTGAGAGTACATATGCCATATTAATGTTTTCAATTCTTTATAGTTTTACAATTTCTCAAAGAATGAGATTAAAAGATACTTGCTAGTAACTGAAAAAAGCATTGATGAAATTCAGAGGTAAGCAGAAGCAGGACAAGCAGTGTTTAATAGTGCTTATATTTTCCATGGAGAGATTTTTTTTAATGACATATTTGCATTGTCTCAGGGAGCTCTGAAATAATTACTGCAGAAGTCCTCATTAGCATTGAATCACCTCCAACATGTTATGAGTTGTTCTCATCACTTCCACTCCCTTTGAGAAAATATTGTGAACACAGAACTTTTTAGAAATCTTACTATGATTCATTAGAATTTTGAGTTTCAGAGGGAGTGACAGGGATACTCTTGTAACCACAGAGTTGGAGTCTCCCAAGCTGGGAGTATACATTCTGGCTACTGTCTAGGGAGCCTGGATTCTCAATAACACAGAGATTGGTGGCCAAGTCTTCCTCCTGAGAGGTGTGCAGGGAGCTGTGAGAGCTGAGATTAGCACTGAATGAGGCCACTAAACTTCCCTTGCACCCCAAAGCCCAGCTTGATAGGAATGGCTGCAGAGGTACCAGCATTTCTTCTAGATCCTCCCCATTCTTGTTCCTTGATTTGAATTACTGTATTTGGGTTCTAGATCCCCAAAAGTCAACCCTAATTCAAGGGCTTGTGTATAAGTAGCTTATTTGTAAGGCATTGGTGGGTGTGTGGGGAACTGAATCAGGGAAGGGAAGGAAGGCTAGGTGGGTCATCAAGCCCGTTGCCACTGAGGGCAGTCAGAGCCTAATACAGCTGGGAGACAGAGTCCTTTGGAGTTATCCTAATGGGGTGTGAAGAAGCTGGAGTAATTATCCAAACCCTATTGTTCCTCACTGCTTGAGGGACGCTTATGGGGCATTAACTCCCTGGCACTTCCGGCTTGCCCTGCACATTGACCGTATGTACTCCTATGGCCAGAAGATGGTCCTCAGAGTTGCTAGGTTTTTCAGTAAGCAATGTCCAGAGTGTAGAGGTGAGTGCCATGGGGATGTAGGTGGCACCAACAACATCTGTACAGTTTGTTTCTTGCATTGCTCAGCTCTACTGTGTTCTGTGCTAAGTTCACACAGATCATTTGTTCTTCAAAAAAAGTTAAAAGAACAACAGGGGGGTTAGTGGGACAAGTCACAGTTGCTGCAGTTGATCCCAAGACTATAATGCATATTTATTATCTCCTTCTATCTACCTCCTATACCACCCATTCTTGACCCTCCTTACCATTGACCAACAGCTCTGTTGGTCTAGACTTTTTCTGCAGGGAGGTGATATAGACCTTCATGCCCCAGGGGTCTAAGCCCTGGTTAGCCTGCCTGTGTCAGGCTATAGCTGCTACAATTACCTGTTTACAGTAAACACTGGCGTGGAATGACCAAAAGCATCCCAGCAAAGCCCTTGAGTTTTAGACATATTTTTCCAGCTCACATTAGATACCAACAACCTTATATCCTCATGACACTTGATTATTCCTGCTCCTGTAATAACACCTTCCTTTGCTCTCTGCTCTGCTGGCATGAGAAGCCCCAAATGACCAGGTGGAAATTGAAACTTTGGATTGGTGAAAACATGTGTCTCCAGTTGAAGCATCCTCCTTCCCCTACGTCCCAAAGGGAAACAAGACTTAAACTAGGAGCCTAAACTGAGCCTAAACTTTGGGGAACAGGAAGCACAAAAGTGGGGGTTGATGGAAGAGAGTCCTGTTTCTACCCCTTGGTTCCCAGACTCATATATTTGAGTTAACAGAGACACAGTACCATCTTGAAGAGCAGCTCTCCAACCTTTTAAACTGGTGCTCTAGCTGAGCCTTTAACTGTGGATAATACGATATATATTAGGATCAGTATAGCCAATGGTCACATGCCCATTGTCACACCCCCTTGATATACGATGGATTCTTTGGGTCAAGATGATTTGAAATCCCATAATTGTCATGATGATCATTCAGATCCTATGAGTCCTCAGCTAGTGCAGCTAGGTGTGGCACTGCTGTAAGGAAGGCAAACCCATATCCAAAATGTGCATTAAAACTACTACCACCACCGAGAGGAAGTAGTCAATTCAGTACCACTGTGTAAGTGGCTGGTTGGTCTGCTTGAAGGGTGATTCCATATTGAAGACTCAGTGTTGTTTCTACTGCTGATAGTTTGGATATTCAGCAGCAGAAGTAGCTAAGTCAGGCTCTATTCTGTCACCTTGTCTAATCTCTTCAAGGATCCATTGTTTAAACCTTGAAGTGGACAAGGACCCAGACTGGCTTACATTCTCTGGATGGACCACCTCATCCACTTGCTTGTTCAGTGGTACTTCCTCCATAGTGGATGCTCGCTGATGGGTATTGACATAATACACAATCGTCCTAAGAGTCTGGGCCTGCATTCATTGCTGCTTTAGTTCAAGGTCATCTCTAAATGCCATTGAAAGTCACCCATCTCACTGCACTTTGCTCAGGAAAAGTAGGCTGCTGGGCACTTGTCAAAGCTACACTGCTTATAGCCTTTGGTCATACTCCCTTGGCCTTTTCTCCAGCCACCTGGTTGAACTTTTATTCCCTTTTAAGTAGGAATCATTTTCCATCCTGTTATGTTCTCTTCTCACTTGTTCTTTGTAAACTTTCTACTTTTTTCTTTCAAGTTTTGATACTTGATCTTCTAAGTCAATCTTTTTGGAATGTCAAAAAATTTTTTTTTCTCTCACTACCGAATTTGATGGTCACAGTTTGCAAGATTTTGAATTTTCTACAGATTTTGTAAAATGTTTACAAAGGAGCCCCAAAACAAGAACTTTACTCTCTTCTATCTTTGTTTTTCAGTGTTCTCTCCTTTCTGATTTTAAGCCTCAAATTTTGGACTCATTTTAACAGAGTTTTCTTCTGAGAAAAAAAATACATCCGATAGCATTTCATAACATTCTCTCTCTGCACTTGGTCTTCAAATGAAACGTTTGACATTATGTTATAAAAAGTCACTCACATTTCCCTTTGCTCATGACAAAGTTAAAGTAGTTGTCCCTAAAGCCCCCATAAAAGGCATGCCTGGCTAGGTACAGGGTGCAGGTCTGAAGGGACACTGTGTACTTGCTGCACACAAGAATATGGACGAGTCATGGAACTGAGAATCTCTTAGGAGCCGGGAAAAGTGCTGGTTTCCTTTATTAAGGCTGGCTGTGAATCTTCCACAGATATTGCCTCTCATTTGACCACTTCTGTCAGGGAGATGAGGCCTTCCCCAGGGTCCTGCCTAGACTATTGGAATAAAGCTGAAGTGCCGTCTTTGTAACCAGTTCAGTGTGAAGCTCTTGCTTTCCAGGACTTTCAGGGAAGGAGGACTTTGCTCCACCTGCAATTTCCATTTGAGACTATTAAGGAGGAATGAAATGATTTTCATACATAAGAAATGTGTTTTGATCATTTTCCAGAATTTTCCTTGTTTGTTTCAAGTTTTTTTTTTTTTCATGTTTCACATTCTTAAAAATATAACCCCGGTAGTCCCTGGGATGGTCTAGATTTCATTGCTAGAGTTGCTCCTGCTTTCCCTCCTCATCTAACCCCTCTTCTCCTCTCCCCGCCCCCACACTCACATGTTAGCTGCACACGCTGGAGCATCTGTGAAGCTCTCAGGGGAGGCTCTATTCTTTCTTTCTCTGGAGGCTCTGAGGATTCAGTTTGGAGGCCTGGCACTGACCATGTGCAATGGGTTTCTTCACTGCCCTGGGTTTGGTTTGAGAGCCCTGTGATCTTCACTCTGTTTTCCCAACCAATCAAAATCTTTCGGTCACATGAAGCACATCACCAAATCTGCCCTCTCCCCCTCCTGTTCCCTAGGTTCTAGTTTCCCACCAGTCATTTCTGTCAAGGGAAGCACTGCTTCCATCTGGTCTGAACGCTTTTATTAAATAAATTCATTTTCCTCTTAATACAAAGTAGTTCATTATGTTAAATTAAAGGAAGATAGACCATATAGAGAAGCAAAAAGCAAACAGTAAGAAAAAAAACCTAGTGTTAAAACATTCTCCCAGTGGTGTCTGTATGAATATCTTTAAGACCTGCAACTCCCTTCCTTACTCTTGTCACCTCATCTTTAATGGAGATCTATGCAGTTTCTTTCCTTGTATGACACTGAACTAGGTTCTAAGAGGTATAAAAAAGGTTGAGAGAAGACCTGGTTCTTTCCAGCAACGAGTTAAGGTCACCCATTGGCTTTATTCTATATCTCAATCTGAACAGCTTTGAATTAATTATAGGAGTTAGAGATTTCCAAATTCTCTCTCTTTAAAAAGGCAGTAAAATATAATATCCCTTCTCTTAAAATGGCTCTTAGGTGTCAGAGAGCAACGTGATATCTGACTGACGCGGAAAATACCAGTGCCTTTGCAAAACTCTAAGTGCTTCTTATATTTAGATTTGGGCACCTGTGCAGACTCCACTAACTTTTCATATTTTGGATGTTAGTTATCTGAAACCCTGTTTTATGGTCTCCTATATTTTTAAGAAAGATTATATTCAAGAAGAGGAGAAGACAAAGAAGAAAGATCTCTTCTATTCTTAGCACTCGGTGCTTACCCTGCTGACCACAGATGCCTACCGCTTCAGCACGTTTCCTTAGCTGCATTCCCTGGATGAATCCCTGGCTCTGGCAAGTCTATTGCGCTCTCCCCTTTAGTTTCTTATTGTGGGAGTTAAGTAAGTGACTTAGGGGCTGTGAGAAGTAGAGAACTGTGGTCTTCTTTGGGGTTAATCATAGAGGTTAAATTTCCATTCTTCTTCATGCATGAACTTCCATGAAACAGAGAGACTCTGTCCCTTCCAGCATTTTCCCTGAAGCACTGCCAAATAACAGTGCAATTCTAGTGCAGACTGGAGTTGGCTTCCTCCTGGAGATGGAAGGTCTGAGGAGGATGCCATCTTACATTCCGTGGTTCTTTTACCTCTGTTTAAGAAGAAAATGACAGCCATGTGGGGTGGTGGTCCCTGGAGGATCTGGCTATTTGTTAAATTGGTACACTTCCCTGGGATCCTTGTGTTGGCTATTTCCCCCCATCATTTCAGGTGAGTACCAACAGGGAAGTATCTAGTTAAAGGTGATTAATGATTCTCCTGAGCAATGATAGATGGTGGTCGTGGAAGGCCAACAATAAATGCTGAGTGTTGGCTACCTAAAGTTCATTCAACTTGACCCTGTGGGGATGTTTAAAAAATGTACAAAGTACAATATCTCGACAGGATGCTAATTGTACATTTGGGGAGGCAAAATACACACACACACACACATATGAAGTTAACTAACTCTAGAGGGCGGTGTATGGTAAGCAACAGCACTTATTACCATAGAAGCAACATGTAGAAGCAAAGTATTTGCAGTTAAGAGATATTAGCTTACTAACTGGCATGAGAGCTAAGAAGAAAAATCATATGATCATACCCATTGATGCAGAAAAAGCATTTGACAAAATACAACATGTTCATGTTAAAAATACTCAAAAAAAATAAGAATTAATAACTAATTCCTTCACATAAAATATATATATGCCACAACCCAAAAACCAGCATCTCCTTATGGCAAATCTTAGCAACTTTCTGATTAAAGTGAGGAGAAAGACAAAAATGTCCACAACCTCCACCATTATTTAATATTATGTTGGAGTGGGGAGTGGATGTGGCTCAAGCAGTTGAGTGCCCGCCTTCCACATGGGAGGTCCTGGGTTCAGTTCCTTGTGCTTCCTAAAGAAAAAAACAAAAACAAAAAAACAAAACAACAAAAAACAGACAACAAATGGACAAAAAGTAAAAAAAAAAAATTATCTTGGAGCTACTAGCTAATGCAGTCAGCCTAGAGAAAACAATTAGAAGCACAAGAATTGGAAACAAAGAAGCATCAGAAAATCCAAAAGAATCAGAAGAAAACCCGCTACAAGTAGGTAGGTTATAACATAAGCAATAACTTTGAAAAAGCATTTGTATATGAAAACAAAAACCAGTTAAAAGTTTGCTGGAAGAAAAGTACAAATTTTCTATTGCAAATGAATAAAAAGAAAGAAAAGAAAGAAAATTCTAAGTAAGAATTAGTTTTAAGCAAACGAGAATAGGCTGATAGGTGAATTAAATGGAATAGCAAATCAAAAATTAAACCCAATTGTATGTGGACATTCAGCATATGATAAAGACAGCATTTCAAATCAGTGGAGGGAAATGGCTTTTCAGTAATATGTTGGAATAACTTGTATCCTTTTTAGGTATCACACTGCTGGTGATGGATGTGTTTATGATAGTGGCCCATTTACACCATCAATCTTCAGACTGGGGTTCCTGTGCTCCTGGAGATATGTGGAGACTTTGTAAGAGTTATGCAAGTATAGACAATTTAAAAAGAATCCATTTTCCAATCCTCAACTTTCATGTATATTCTTTCTTAAAATTTATCTGCCCTAGAGCATGCTTGAAGACTAGATACCATACGCCTTCTGCTTTCCTTTTTCATAATCACCCTTTTTTCAAAAAAAAAAAAAAAAATTGTACATCTCAACCATTCTGCATCTTACTATGGTAGATTGCTCCGGAATACTAAAATCCCAGTGTGCCAAACAAAAGGACAGTTCATTAGCTTTTGGATTCTTAGGGAGAGTCCTTAACAGATAAACAAGAAATATTGCATGACAAGGATATAATTAAATGAGACATACCAACCTAGAAATAACAAACTAAGCTGCAAGTCAACAAAGGCATTAATTTGGAGTCTTAAGAGTTGCAGTTGAGGGAGCACAGATTCAGGTAACAACCCAAATCGTGTCCTCTTGGCCTTTCCAGGCAAAAGTTTTTAAAGATAAGGACGATTAGACAAATTGTTTGTGATTGGTGGACATATGGTATTCCAATTGCCCTTCAGGTTTGATGGTTAACTCATTTCTTTATCTTATAGCTTGCTTTATGGTGTCCAGAAGTTTTGTGTTTTGAGGACCATCGTTGCTTGAGGCTTTGCATATTTGGCAGTTTGTGAAATCTGACTGATATTTGCCAAAGAGAAATCCCCAGAATGATCTCCCAACTCTATTTTAAATGTCTTAGCCAAAGTAACTATTTTGTTTTATTTACTTTTTACAGGCAACAACCTCAAGACAAGGATGCTTGCCTTATCTATCTATTTTAGAATTCGAATTCAGAAATGAGCTGTTTGTTGCTGGGACCTGTCATGTAATATCCTTATTTGAATTGAAAATGAAGTCAGACTTTTTCTGACAGAAAATAAATCTGATGTAGCTGGTTTGTTTGGCAGTTTTGGGGGATGAGAGAAAGAAAGTTAAAGAAGACTCCCAAGTTTTGGGCTCCAATAAACAGATAAATTGTATTAGCATTTTACTGAGATAAGGAAGAGTGGGGTAGGAGCCTCTGGGGAGGCAATCCTGCATTATGATTTGGATATGTTAAATTTTATATGCCAGTGAGACATTCAATGTAGAAACTATAAAAACTACAGCAGGCTTTTAATGGAGAGGACTGGATTGGACATATAAATTTGGGTGTCATCAGTGCATAGATGTTCTTTAAAGTGGAATTCCTGGATGACGTTATTTAAAGGGTAAATGTAGAGCGAAAAGAAGTTTGAGGATTGAACCCTCGTCCCAGATCAGTAAGAGGAGAATAAGAAGGAGTGGCTGGTGAGAAAGGAAGAAAATCAGGAGAATGTGGAGCCCCAGAATTCAAGCAAAGAAGGAGAGAGTAGCCATGAAGTCAAATTTTTCTGAGAGATTCAATAAAATAAGGAATGGTAATTGATCATTTTATTTGTTAATATGAAAACCACTGATGACCTTGACAAGAGTGGCTCCAGTGGAATGGTAGGGTTGAAAATTTGATTGGAGTGTGTTCAAGAAAGAAAAGGGTTAGGGGAATACAGATAATGAATTTAGAAAAAAAATTAAAGGAGTTATATTATTAAGAGGGACAAGAAACAAAGACTGTAAATCATTTTTACCCATTGAACTATTAATTTCAGTTCCAAGATGCTCTCCTAATGAAATAGTGAGAAATGTTAATGAAAAGTTATATTTCAAGTTGCTTATAATGCTCTTTCAAATGATTAAAATTAGAAATAATTAAATTATCCAACAAAAACAATTATAAAGTTAGGTATGATATGTGTATGGTATGGAAAAGTTGACAATTCAAAGTATGAATTCAAGACATTTTTAATGACAAAGATTACACTGTAAATAAAAGGACATAACATTGCTCTTACAGTATGATATAGTATTGTGCAAAAACATAAAAAAGATAGAAACAAGTAAAACTAATGAGTGCTTATGTCTGTGTGGCAGTGTTATGGATGTTTTTTTATTATATTTCCAGATTTTTACAATCAGAAATCTATAAAACATACAAAGAATTAACATGATTCTTATTTCCCATAATGAGCTAGACCAGTGATTATCTGCCTTTACATAACTTTAGGTATGACTAGCTTTGACTAGAAAATGCTTCTATGCACCATACATTCAGCTTATAAAAGAGTCCAAAACCAAAAGGTTCTCCCCCACTTTTGGATGAATTAATTATGGCTCTATTGGTTGTAAATGACAGAATTTCAACTCATGCTCACTTAATCCCAAAAGAGAGAGTCTTGACTGATGCACTTCCAGGCAGGACTGAATCCATAAGCTTAGATGATGCCATCAGCAGTCTATCTTTCTCTGACTCTTAAACTAAGATGTGAAGAATATCTCACTAGAGTTGTGCAGTGAATAACTTGCACAGCTCACAATAATATGTGGCAGCTTTGCTGGGCAAAAACTAACAAACAAACAAAACAAAAAGCAAACAAATCAACCCAGAGATGTCCACTAAAATAAATGTCTGCAAAGAAGTTATTCTCATTTGCTGTTTGAATCTTTATGCTTAGTATCTTTTCTACAAGAGTTTCTAGTTTTGAGATGCTGCATACCTATTCTAGTATCTCTTTCAAATTTTGATCATGATGATAGATTAAAGCAGATCTTGAATGTGCACTTTTGATCAAAACTTCATTGTTCATGGGTCCATTCCCAATTCTTCCCCCTTTCTCTCATATTGTTCTTGGTCTCTTCTACTCATTCCAGACCCCAAATGAGTCTATAACATTACCCAGAATTCCACACTAAGAAAATCTTCCCTTGACAGAAACATTGGCATGTATGATTAATTTAAATCCACTAGTTGTTTTTCTAGGAC
>JAQZBX010050909.1:0-19531 GCA_029593785.1 Cabassous unicinctus | reverse complement strand
AATGGTTTATTTTTTATAAGAGTTTCCATTTTGGCTGTTTCTAATTTAACAAGATAAAAGGAGGGAAGAATAAAGGGGATGTTATTAATGATCATGAAAACAATATATAAAAAAGAGAAAAGACACAAGGTGGCAGAAAAAAAAATTGGCTGTCCTTATCACTAAGAGTGGCAAAGTAAAACTCAAGCCCAAAATGTAGAGACTAAGATCTTTATGTTACCTTCATTGGTAATAAGTCTCCAGACCGATGTTTCTGAGGCAACCATGCAGAACTGAAACAAAGACCTTGGACAAAAATTGATGATTTGTGATAAAGGAAAACGTTTGTGAGCAGAGAAGAGGCTGTGGACATGGAGGTGAAGTCTGTAGCCTAGGAGCAAGCTAGCATTTATTTGGTTGCTAAAGTCAACACACACAGGTATATGCACAAATTAAAAATATATCTTTACCAAACATGTTCTAAGCACTTTTTACAAATATTAATGCATTTATTATTCATAAGTATCCTTGAAGGCACAGAGAGGTTAAGTAACTTGCCCATGGTCATTCAGCTCCTAAGTGGCAGAGAAATCCAAGCTAGCTGCTCCCAGAGTTTGTGCTCATAATCCCCACATTCCGTGGCTTCTTCTCTGGAGGATGCCCTTGGTTCCTGACCCTTTTGAAGCCCACGCCTCCAGCCTTCCAGTAATTCTGCAAGCCAGTTTGCACCCCAACATTCCTCCAGTAATTCCAGAGTTGATTTCTCTTGAGACTCATCTGTAATCCAGCTATAGAGAAGGGTTGGTGCGAGCACAACAGCCTCCACTCTACCCTGTCCCAGTAACAAGCCAATTACCTGCCAAACACTGGGAGGAGGGAGGTGAGGTGGAAGGCCAAGCATGTAGTGGGAAGAGCAAATCCTCACCTTGCATGGTGGGAATCAACAACTATTGTGAATGTTATAAAAGCAAGAAATTGCGGTGTTTGTCATTCATTTCCAGCAGAAGGCAAGTGGATTTCTTGTGGTCAGTTGCTACAGAAGATCACAGTCTTCTGCCTGAGTTGACTGAAAAGTAGGTATGAGTGTGTTTGGGCCACAATTCCCTGAACTTCACACATGCAGAAATCTGGGCGGGATAAGGGGAGTGATCCCATCCTTTAACTCCAGCCAGCTCTCTCTCTTCCCACAGGGGTTATCTTCCTCCTCCACCTACCCCAAGGCTGGGTTTGAGGGCAATGGGTGCTGTGCTTCTCTGGCCTCAAGTGGAGACCTGGCAAGGAGCAGGTGCAGCCTGAAGACAGGGTGTCAGGGAAGGAGAGGCCTGGGGGCGAGGAAAGAGTCCATTTCCATCTGCCTGGGGACAACGCAGGGTCAACTCTGAGGGGACACACCAGAAAGGCTGCAGACAGCCATCTGGTTCTCCTTCCCTGAACAAAAAAATGGAAACTTGGAAAAATGTCCTAGAGGCAAATACCACCTTGTGGGTCATTTTAAAAACTTCTCCCTTCCCTCTTTCTCTCACATAAGCTGACTACACACACAGAGACAACTTTTCATGAAAACACACAAACCATCTTTCCCACCATTTCGTAAGCAAAAGTCTGGCAGAAGCTAAGAGACCTTCTGTATAGAAGAGAGACAATCTTTGGTCAAATTTCTGACAGTTATATTCCTCTGAACACCAAGAACTGGCTTTGAGTTCTGGCTGATTTTTAACTACCCATTACAACAGAAAGGAAATCACAAAATCCGAGCATCCCTTCCTTCCCTAACTCTCAAAATTCTAATTCCCAGTGCCTCCATCTTAACTCAGCCTCAGCCACCATCACCTGGGAATAAACTCCCTGCCTCCCTGATCTCCCTGCTTCTAAGAACTCCTTTCTCCATTCTTCATACCACCCATTTAGACTAATTTTTCTAAAGAATTACTTGGTCGACTGATAGTGACTGCCATCTTACATTTATCAGATCACATCCATATATAATGTCACCTTTATTCTGCCCTCAAACCCCATATATGGATTACAAAAAGTGGTTCCCAAAAGCAAATGGGAAACACAATAGGAATAAGGACAATGTAGTGAGTTTCTTATGAAACTAAATTTACTTAATTATAAGATTTGTTTAATTATGCAGAACAGTCCTTTATTCTGGAGTTGGGTTTTTCTTACTTCCGTGCTAAAATGTCTTTCTCTTATAGACTGGTGAGAGCTACTGAATTTTTTTGCACACTTACATGGCAAAATAAAAGAAGTTTAAAGTCATACGTTGGTTTCTTTTTTAAAATTATTATTACCACAGCATTAAATACAAAGTCTGGCAGCCTCCATAGTAAACAGATTTTCCACTGACATTCTCTATTGCTGGCAACGTTCTCACAAAGACAAACTCAAGGTCACCTATCACCTTCCCTCAACTTACAGATCCAACCATTTCACCCTCTATACCCCTGCCCCAGACAGGACCAGCCCTCAATGTCCCTAGTACACATCATGCTCCCTTCTGCCATGAACTATTCCACTCACTTCCTATTGCAGTCTTACCAACTAGTTAAGTTCTACCCTCAAATACTGTCTCTGCTAGTAGTTCTCTTAAATCCTAGTAATCAAGTTCCATCTCCTTTCTGACCCCTCATAGTATAAATTGCTAAGACCATGGATCTCAACTGAGCCATCAAGACACTCCATTTAATTAGTTGCAATATGCCACAAAAATTTTATTACTAGTAAAAGTGCTTAAGTTTATGAAGTTTTTGTTTTTTCATTAAAGCAGTTGGTTTTCTAAAACAATATCTTTTTTCCAATATACTTTATTGAATGGGAGAGAAAGAGGTGACGAGCAACTTCATGTACAATTTAATGGAATTCTTTTGGGGAAAATCCCCCATTTGTTGGGAATTCAACCCAACCCTGGGATGGACAAGCATGTGAAGATCCTGCTTCATGTGTCTTGTGGTAGAGGAAAAGCTGAGAGCCATTAGACTCACTCTGCCCAGCAATATCGGGAAAGAAACAGTCCATGAAAGGTCATGATATTAACGAGACAAATCTTAAGCCCTCGCATATCACGCTAAAAAAGAACAAACTTCTAGAATTCAGGAATCTTATTCAATATGTACACACAGTAGACACTCAAACACTTGCTCAATTTAACTAAGCTTTACAACAGGACTCTTACAACAGACTATGAGCTGCTGGAATGGCTCTCAATTTTGCTCTCCTAAGGAGCAGTAGCTGGCATGCTGTAATTCTAATGGAAGGAAAGTGGTGAGGTTTCATGGAAGGAACATTATATATAAATATACAACTTCATGTTCAGTTTAGGAGGAACTCTTATGGAAAAAAAAAAAAAGTCCCGCATTTGTTCAACAAGTATTTACTGGGTATCTACTATGGTCCAGGCACTGGTCTCATGCTTGGGGATACAGATATTTGTGAAACAGATAATAATCCTAGAGCTCCTGAAGCTTACATTCTAGTGTGAGAAGAAGGATCAGAAGCAAAATAAGTAAGGTAATCATTAATTACATTGAAAGGCGGAACAGGGATAAGACATGGGGAGCAGGTAGGTGTTGCCTTCTTAAAGAGAGTGGTCAGGGGGCCTCCCCAAGAAAGTGGCCTTTGCACAAAGATTTGAAGCAGGTGAGTCAGCCCTGTGTATATTTGGAATAGACAGAACAACGAGTGCTAAGGTCTTGAGGTAGGAGCTTGCCCGGTGTGCTGGAGGACCTGAAAGGGGGCCAGTGTGGACACAGCCATGAAAGAGGCGAAGAATATGGCTTTACGTGGTCTAAGAAAGAGAGTGCCTGCTTTTGCCTATAAAGCAAATTCTTTGCCATGTTAATGCTCCTCTTACATTTATATCTAACGTAAAATATGTCAGAACCTCTTGGCAAACCCAAGTACTGTATGTGCAACCTTTGTTGCCTAATAACTAACCTTGATTGTTACTTTACACTTGGCTTTGTTCTTTTCATACTGTAATAGCAAGTTTAATTTTTGCCATCAGAGAACTGTCAGAAGCATAATTGCTCAGTAAAAGTATTTTTAGCAAGTGTTCATTAAAAGGATACTCATGTTGCATTTCATTTGAACTAGCAGATCTGTTCTATCGCTGACAGATTGCTTTCATTTCTTTTTTGAGATCTCAAAAACAGGTATGCCTATTTCTTAGAGCAGCATTCAAAATTGTTAGTTTAGAGTTATGCAGCACATAAAATAAAATCAGATCCCATCCTTACCAAGGTAATGTACAACCTTTACCCGGCAACAGACAACCCCAGCTCTTATATCACCTCCACTCTGAGGCTCTCCTCACTCCCAGGCACAGGGAGGTAGAGTCTTTCCCTTTGAGCTCCCAAGGTATTTTCTGTTCTTTCACCGCAGTTATCATACTATATGTTCTGTAATATGTTCTGCACAGCTGTGTACCACTATCTCGCAATACTATTAGCATTAGCATGTTTGTCTCCTCCCCTGGACGGTGAGTACCTTGAGGACTGGGACCATGCATGCCTTTGTTTCTGTAGTCTCCGCTTCGCTTTGTCTGAGGGGGACCTTACTAACAATTGTGATTTTCTCCCTTCCAGGGCTCTGGAAGGATGGCACTTCCCTAGTACCTTGCAATTAGTAGGGTCATGCAACTTGCTTTGGCTATTGAAATGTAAGCAAAAGTCACTTCAGACAGAAGCATTTAAAAGTTCATGTGCAGAGAGCGGATGTGGCTCAAGCAGTTGAGCGCCCACCTCCCATATACGAGATCCTGGGTTCAATCCCTGGCCCCCAGTACCTCAAAAAGAGTCACTGTGCAATGCTCCATTCTTTCTTTACCTGCTGCAGTCATCATGGAAAAATTGGATGACACAGAAATGTCATAACATAGGTGCAGATGCCAGTGCCCCACAGGGAGAGCAGCTTCCTTGGAATGAACCCAGACATAAAATGGCCTTTTGTGAGCAAGAAATCTACTTTTGTTGTGTTAAGTCACTGAGATTTTGTTGGGTTTTGTCACCGCAGCAAACCCTATACTATCCTGACTTATACATGGTCTATCAAATAGTAAGCACACAATACAGATTTTTGGGAGAAAGAAAAGATACCCAGAAAGGTGAAAGTGAAGGTGACTATACTGGATCACAATCCGGGATGTGAGGGATAGGTGCCACATTACAAGAAGCTACTGCAGTGAAAGAACAATGACCAAAATCATGAATCCTCTCTACTTTGTGTAGTTTAGCCCTGTATTCCCAAGGCTAATTGCGTAAATAAAAGCTTCTACTTTTATTTCAGCCATTAGGAAATGAAACTGGTTTTGAATTTCACAATCTTACTTCTCACCAAAGCAATATCTTCTTAGAGGCACCCTTTGACCAAGGCAAAAGTCCCTTTTTTAAAGCAGGTAGCTTTGGGGGGGGGGCGGGGGGAGGAATATAATGCTAATAACAATTGATACATTGTAAACTCTCACTCTAGCAGCGCAGACCAGTTAGATGGGGGTGACTCAAGCCTTTGCGTAAAGCTCCTCTTTCCTTCTTGGGGGTGGGAGAAGGAATGATGTGAGAACTCTTAAATATTCTTAAAAAACAACAACAACAATACTGAAGGCGGTTAGATGAGGAATTCTGAGGGTTGTAACCTTACTATCTTTAACATGAGGAGGTAGGCCTGAGTCACCTAAACTCCTGGAAAGGGTATTCTCCCATCCATTCTTTCTCATATGAAACAGGGCACTCACCTCAGGCCAGGTAAACTGGTTGGGAGGAGGATGAAGAAACAGAAGTACTTTGCAGGGAAACCATGAAAGCAAACAATAGGATGGGCTGATTCAGAGAAGAGATGCTGGGAAAACAGCCCATAAGGGAACAAAAGCTGGCGGAAGGGGGGGGTGGCAAGGGGAAGCGGAGAACAAGAAAACAAGACTGGTAAAGCTGAGGAAAACCAAACCCCCAATGAAGATGGATACTTCATTCCAAGGGAAGTAAGGATATGAGTCTTTAAAAACCAGGAAAAAGGCTAATCAGAGATGTACTGGGGCCCAAGTGAAGAAGGAGGTGCCAAGAACAGATGGACGTGAGTCTCAGAACAGAAAGGGCACCTTCCCCAGCAAGAGGGTTGTTAGAACTTCCACTCTAAACCGGAGGTAAAATTAAGTTGGATTAGCAAGAACCACCCTAAACCAGGGTCTGACATTGAGTGGGAGGCAGCCCACCCTCACGGCTCCGCCACCCTGAGCCACTCTGCTCCTTGAACAAGGTATGGCCTCTCCCAGCAGGGTCATTTGAACTAGAATTCCTATCTTTTCCCGCCTGCTGAGCTCCCACTAACAGACCCTCAGCTCAAGTACCACCACTTTGGGAAGGCTTCGTGGAGGAGGCTTCACCCCTTCCTGCAGATGGGGGCGCCTCTCCTCAATGCTCCCCGTGACTTGTGGAATAAATGACCAGGAAGGAGGAAGAACAGAGCAAAAAAAGGACTAAACTCTTTTCAGTCTGTGCCACACCGAATAACATGAGGTGCCTGAGCGTGATTTGCTTCAATTATATAAAGTAATACCTTTGCTTCCTTCACATGCCCAAGTTTTCCTACACATATATATGAAAGCTCAGAAAAAGGGGGGGCGGGGGGAATCCAGAGTTAATTTTTCCTCATACAGAACTTTTCTTCCTAAAGAACTGGAAAACAGAAAATGTCAGATCTCTTTTGTCTTTAAACTTTTCACTTAAGATAATGTATTCAGATGTTATCCAACCTTTACTACCACAAAATTATTTATAAAAGCTGTGAAATCGTGTCAACTTGAGCATGACATTTCAATATAAAAGAACTGATAAACACACAGAATTGGTTTGAGTATGTGTTGTGGTCCTGCTTTGTGGAAACATTACTGTAGAATATGATCTGGCTGGGCACCAAAACCACGAAAAATGTTTTTCATCTTTATTGACACACCCTTCACTGGAACCCGTGGGCAAAGATGCTGAAGGCGTAATTACTCTATTCAACTATTTGTTACTTTGTGAATGCAGTTTAGGCAGGCAATTCAGAACATGTTCAATATACTGTGACAAAATTTAACAAAATCAAAATACCACATAAAGGTCTTAAATTCTTGTGCATAAACTGACAATGCTAACTAGGGTGTCTGGGGAAGAAAGGCAGAGGAAAGGAAAAAAAGATTGGCAGGGAATTGTAGAGAAGAAACGCAACCTCTACGTATAACCGATTCACTGATTCTGAACATCGGCCATGAAAGTTTACGCACAGGCATGACGCAGGATCGGCACCTGGGCCACATTCTAGCACAGTCACTGCTTGTGACCAGAGATCCAGGCACCCTCAAGACCTTCTGTGGTTAAGCCCAGCATCCCTGTAAAGATCAGACCCATTCCCTACACTCCTCGCTGTACTCAACTGCCAACGCCCGCTCCATTCATGAAGTCCTTCTTGCAAACCAACGCTGCGTCTACTGTCACTCTTTGCAGAGCTGCTCTGTCTGGGTCCTCTGCCTGGGTGCCTCTATCAGTAAGGGTCCTCTCAGAAAAGAGCCTGTCAAAGATGTGTGGCCGAGGTTCAGGGATCCAACGCTAATAACAGCCCCAGGCGGGAGAGAAGAGGGGAAGACACAGCCTTACTGGAGGCTGGAGAGAAGTGGAGCCATTGAGAAGGGTTGGCCCAGCGGAAGCTGCAGTTATGATGGTCCGTGGCATTGCCAGGACTAAACTACAGAAGGGACGAAGCAGGAAGAACAGAAAGCCCTGACCTCGCTCTTCTCCTGGCCTCCCACCAAAGCCAGAGGGCAAGGAAGCCCTGGTGATGAAAGTCCAGAGAAAGCAGCCTCCAAGGGAAAGACCAGGACAGAGAAGGGTGGAGAGTGGATGGATGGACAGAGACAATAAACCCTGCACAGCTGCCATGGGCCCTTTGTTTTCTAAGTGCTCATTACTTTTTGTTTTACTGTCAATCACTATTGTAGAAACCAATATGGGGGAGGGGGTACACTATTATCAATTCATAGCCCCACCTTTTCAGGCCCTTTAAACCACTGCTGCTACTAAGCGTGGTCCGTGGGCCAGCAGAACCTGGAGGTTTTATTAAAACACAGATTCCAGGGCCCCGATCTTAGAGATTCTGATTCAATAGCTCATGGACAGGGCCCAAGTGTCTTCATTTCTACCAAGTCCCCAAGGGATGCTAATGACAACAGCAGCAGCTCACACTTCCTGGGCTCTCCCTCTTCAGAACGAGCTCTGTTTCAGAGCACTGTTTGTGTTGATTCACCACCCTGTGAGATGGGCACGACTTTCATTTCACAGATGTAGCAGGATATAGAGAAGATCAGTAACTAGCCTCATAGTCTATGAAAGAAGGGACTATCTTAATCCAGAGTTATGAAGAATAAAATAAGAATGATTGTGAAAGCACTTTGTAAATATAAAGCATTATATAAATGATGGCAGAGTAAATATCCAACCACTGATGAACTCAATTTGTTGACTTTATTTTAAGCTCTAACTTCATTTGAGATATTCAAGGTATCCTAGAATACACTAGGCAGCTTTTTCTTTTTTTTAAGGAGTTATATGCCAAGAGTGATGGGAAATTTGAATGTATCAACAGGTGCTATTTGAAGATTTGTGATAAACTTGAAATAGTAAAGGAAAACACACACTGATGCTAATGTGAGACTAAGAAACAGCTCTCATTGATGACAAGAAATAGCAACAAACTTCTTATCAAAAAGAAGATAAAACCACCTGGTAAGATCACACAGATACAAAGGGTTGCTGTCATTAGGTTCTCATTTGACATCTCTCCCAGAATTCTGTTTATGGCCAAACCATTTAACCATCTAGAAACAGATTTACGTGCTTTTCACTCGTATGACATGACAGATTATTGATTTAATCAGATTCCTCCTGCATCTTCAAATGCTCTTCTGATAATGCATATCTCTCCTGAACTCAAGAGATGTGGTGAATATAAAGACCCCTCTCTTCATTTGTCTAAGACATGCCTCAAAGTGTTCTTCGAGTTGAGTTGGCATCTTAATGTAGACAGATCACGGATGTGACCCTAGTCAAACAAGGTGCAATAAATGAAGACTGATTATTACCTATTTCACTAGTTTCCCATGATAGAATATTGGTGTTCCATTTTAGAGACAAAGACTCAGAGAGGATATCTGACTTACCCTGGATCACACAGCCGTTAAGCAACAAACTCATAGAAAAATGTTCTCTCTACTACACTACATCCAAATTCTATTTTAATGGATTGAAAAACATATTTCCCCTAATCTCTAAAAGTTACCCTTACACATTTCTTCTCTACCATTTTTTTAACAAAAGAAGATTTTATATTTATATATAAAATCACAGCACAATATGACGGGTGAACCATTTGTAGCGGTTGTTTTTTTTTTTCATTATAGTCAACATTTAGAGTGTTATACCAAGCAGAAGTGATAAGCTCTTCACTTCCCTCAATAGGAACAAGCGAGAGTAAGACAAATTTACAGTCAGCACGAAAGGAGCAAGTGTTAAGCAATCACAAGTATTTGCATGCACACCTCAGTACAGCTGCAGGTAAATGATTTGACAAGGTCAAATTCAACTGAGCAAAACTACCAATCAGGTTGGAGTTTAAGTTGCTAAACTAGTTAGGAAAAAAATACAGGAAGACAAACACTAGAAGACAGAAGCTCTGTTTTTCAGGACTCTGAATCACTTTAGTAAAGGTTTGTTCTGCCTTGTTAGAAAAAAATAGTGTTGTTGTTTGTTGTTTCTTTTTACAGATAACATAAATAGTGCAAAATGAAAAGAAAAATATTTTACAAGAGAGAAGCCAATGCCCCATGAACAAAGCAGATGAAACACACAAAAAAAGATTAACTGAGTCACAGAAATTAAGGTCTGCCAAGTCACCACACAAATTAAGGTGACTCAAAGGCAAGTCTAAATGTATTGTTATTTGGTTATGTCTATGGTTCTCAGTTTCAAAACATAAGAATTTTACATGGGAAGTTTAACTCTTAAATTTTACTTTCTTAAATGAAAAAAAAATCTGTGAGAACACCAATAATAAATAATTTATATATATTTGATTTCACTTAAAAGAGTTATGATTTCTTCCACCTTCAACACTACTCTTAGACTATTCATGCTTTCTGTAGGAAAATTATAAATTTATTCTTACCTGACATTTAAATCATTACCTAAGTAATATCATTGTTCATACAAATTGTTAATATAATCTTAATTTAAATTTCCCACACTTCATAAACAGGTATGGGTTTTGTTTGTATGTACCATTTTAAAGCTGTGATTTATTTTATATTTGTTAAATAAACTGTGTATCTACATTTTAAAACTAAAATTTTTCCTTATTCTATGTCATATTTCCATATTTCCTTAATTCTATGTCACCAACAATTTTAAGATATATCATCAATTTAATAATACCTTTATGAGAAAAAATATTACCCCATTAGATGATCACAAAAACAGTAAGATACATCCTGATTTCAAAAATTCTAAAATGAAAAAAAAAAAAACTATAATCAAGGAAATACATTATTTATTTATTGAGAAAGTATAACAGAATAATTAGATCATGAACTCTGATTCTAGACTTCTGGGTTGAAATCTTGGCTCTTCCACTTTCTGGGTGATCTCGGGCAACTTACTTAACTTCTCTTTGCCTCAGTTTCCTCTTTGGAAAAAAGAAGACAGTGAGACTATCTACCACATAAGGTTGTTACACGGATTAAATTAGTTAATATTCTTAAAAACACTTCAAACAACCGCTGACATGACAAATGTTACATTAAGGATTTGTTAAATGAAATAGTCACCATCACCACCACCTTCCAGAGTTCACTGAAGCATTTGCTTCATTCAGAAGTGAACAATTTCCAATTCAACAAACCAATAAAATATTTTAATTCAATGAAATAATTACTGACAACTGAATGAATGCTTGCTATTATGCTAAAAATTTAGAGCAAGAGAAGACAAAAGGTAAAACAATTATAAAACCATGGTACTGCTCTCTAGAAGGCAGGTTAGTAGGGAAGGGCTTTTTAATCAGGGGTCTGTGATGGTCCAGGCTTCAGAACATCCACAAGGCCCCTGAAAGAAGATGCAAAATTATGCCTGCATATGCATTTTTCTGGAGTGCTAACTTTTGATTCTTAAAAAGTGCTGGGATTAAAAAAAAAAAGTTAAGAGTCATTTGCTTTAGGCAATCACATCACATTAAAAGGTAAATAAGCAAAAGTTTAATTTCATGAAAAGATATTGGTGTATTCTCAATGATTTTATTAAATTGTCAACATGTTTAATTACTACAACAGTTACACAAGTATACATAATTCCGGCTTCCTAACTTGAAGTTTCTTAAATATCAAGCAAGTCGCCATCAGAAATACAAATCCGGGTTACCCCAAACTTATTCTCCCTCTTCCTCCAGTTCTTCCACACAGGCCAGAAAAGGAACTCCCTTGCTTTATAAATCTCCCAGTAGATTTGTAATATTGTGCCAGTCAGATTCAACAACTCCTGAGAAAACAATGGTCCTGGGATGAGTCATCCCGACCCGTTTCTTGTGCAACGGCTGGTATTACTGGGAGATGACTGACGCCTGCGCAAGTCCTTGCCACATGTTTGTGAGTAATTAAAGACTGATCCCGAGAGTCATTACTGAAGACACTGGAAAGAAAATGAGCTCTGTTTCGTACTAAGACTCACAATGTTTTGTGAATCCATTGTTTCAATGCACCTCCTGTTATAATGAGGTCAAAGTCTTAGACGGCATGGTATTGTGGGAAGGCCAGGACTATATATATATTTTTAGTGTAATTTATTTATTATATCTACTCTTGAGGGTTCTTTGGGCTTCCAATATGAAGCTCTTACAATATCATTATTATGAACATTTTTGTACATTTGTTTTGTTTTGTTTTTTAATATTTTTTTTTTAATTTTTTTTTTTTAAAGATACTTAGATCACATAAATGTTACACAAAAAATACAGGGATTCCCATATGCCCCACCTCCTACACTTCCCACAACCCCCCACATAAACATTCTTCATCACTGTGGCTCATCACCTGCAATGGATATACACATCCTGGGGCTTTGCCACTAAGCATGAACCATAGTTCACATTGTAGACCACACTCTCTTCCACACAGTTCTGCATGTTATATGCTGATGTAAAATGGCCTGTATCTGTCATTGCAATGTCACTCAGGACAATTCCCAAGTCCCGAAAAAGCCCCTGTATTACAACTGTTTTTCCCTCTCCCTGCCCCCAGAGCATCCAGTGGCCACTGGCTCCACATTAATGTTGTAATTTCTTCCATTGCTTGAATCACAATATGTCTATAGTAGAATACCAGTAAGTCCACTCTAGTGCATAGCTCTTCCCCCAATCCTGAGGAGTCTGGGATGGTGATGTCCACTCTACCTCCAATTGAGAGGGGCTTTATATCCCATGGATAAGATGGATGGGACTATCTTGCCTGCAGCTGCAGACTCTCTCCACTCCCCGGGATGAAGGCCAGGACTTTAGAGGCACAGTTCTGGGCTCCAGTCTGCCTCTGCCACTTCCTAGTTGGTGATCACAGGAAAGTTACCTAACCTCTCTGGACTGTCATTTCCTTATATGTGAAAATTGGGTTAATACTCCCTCTCTTAAAAGACTATTGAGATCTCAATCTGATATGGACATGTCCATAGGTACAATGGTGTCTGTGAACTTTCCCTTCTCTACCCCCATTATGAGTGATTTATCATAAGAATAATTAACCACAAGAAAAACTGTCATTGATTCTAACTATTTTGCCTTCACCTATAGCCTTATAACTTCTCACAGACTACTTCCAAATCACATATTATGGCTGGAATTATCAGTATTCCTAACAAGGGTTATGCAATATTGAGGCAAAAAAATCACAAGTACTCAAAGTCATCACAACTGACTTCTCTCCCACCTTTTCCATCTATTTTAGTCACACAAGTTACCAATTACTGCCAAGTCAATTTAAGTGTGAAACATTCTTCTCTTAGACAAGTTTGTTATGGTACCAGTACTTAGACACCATATAAAATGTTCACTGTATGTTAGGATACTGCATTTAAAAAAAAAGTGGAATCTGACATTACATACACATCCAAAATTTTTGTGTGTTTAGACTTCTATAAATATGTCTGTGAAAGTCCATTTGACTAGAATAAGCATCTAGAGAAAGAACATTATAAGTTCCAATTTTTAGCTCCAATGAGAAGTGTCCAAAACTTTACATATATTGTCCCCATGCTCAGAAAAAACTGACAGATGGTGTATCCTACCATAAAGGAAAATAAAAAAACAAGGGTCAGAGAGTAGCCCATTCAAGAATACAGAGTGATGGCACTGGGATTCAAACCCAGTTTCTAAGGCCAAAGCCCATACTCTTATCCTCTGAGCCTATATTGCAACCAAGCCCATATTTGACGGATAGGGGGCAGGGAGTGGGAGGAGAAGAAATAAAGCATTAACTTGCCACTGAGTTCCTTGCTAGAATTCACATGAAATTAAAATATAGATGAATCTATAGTTCCTTTTTCTTCTTCCCACATAAATATTTTTGGAGGCAACATCCATGGTTTTGTTTTTTTTTTCTTTTTACTTTATTTATAGCCATAGTTAACATAACTTTGTACTATCACAGTTCTAGCTGATCCTTTGCCAGCAATCAGTAGCAAAGAACTCAATATTTCTCAAATAAAATCATCTCATGTCCCTCATATCTGATCTGACTCACCTCCTCTGAAAGACACTTGTCTTCCTTAATGGCCTTTATCTTCTGAAAGGCTATCATCCTCAGAGAAGAAAAAGTAATCTGGACGAATTCACAAGCTTTCTGCATTGGCTTTGATGGAGGGGGGCCTGGGGGATGTTTGCCTGTGCCACACTGAATGCTGTTTTTTTATTTTAGCACACATTAGTTACCATTCAGTTGTAATCACAACACACACACATACCAACTACTCTAACTGGTCTATCACAAGCCTCTGGGTATTCAAATGGAAGAAAAGGTAAAGTCTGGCATTATCAACAGCATTTACGGAATATTCCCTGAGTGGTAAAGTATTATCAGTAGGTACTATAAGTCTACAGTAGTTGAGAGTAAATAGACCCTTTGCCCTCAATGCATTTGAGGAAAAAAAGACAGTCATTCAGAGCATGGACTCTGGAGCTAGACTGCCTAGATTCAAACTTCCCGCCCCTCCCCCTTACCAGTTCTGTGATCTTGGGGAAGTTACATAGATTATCTGTGTTTCAATTTCCTTATCCATAGAATGACGGTGAAAGCATCTAACTCGCAGGCTTGTTGTCAAGGTTAAATGAGGTGATATATATATTATATTACCCAGAATATGCATGGCACATAATTAAACTCTATGAGGTATTAGCCATTGATATTAATTTAAATACATAGAACAAATTACATAATTTGCCTATAAAATATGTGCATAAATGACTACAAATTGGGCATACTGGTACAACTTGAAGTAGTATGTGTTTCTCAAACAACAAAGTCAAATTTCTGGCAGAGAAGGGTATTAACTAACACCTAAAGCACTCCAACTTGGACAAAAGAAAAGGGTTACCTTGATTCCTCTGTGGAAGGGATTCATCAGGGTAAAGAGACTATAAATGAAGGAGAGAGAGCCTCCTTCAGAGAGCTACAAGCTATTCTTCCTGGTTTCTCAGTTTTGAAGAGTATCTGCCATAGGACACTGCCCGTGGGAAAGCGACTAAAGCAAAGAGGCTGGGGAATAGAAGATGGCCACGTGTTTGCTGTCTGATCCAAAGGCTGAGAACCACTGGAGAACTTTGGTGAACAGTCAAGTTGGCACAATTGGTGAGACATTCTGGCTGCTGTAAATGAAAAGATTTCAAGATGAAGAAGGTGGTAGAACACTGCAAAAAAAGATCACAGCAGCCATAGCACAAAATAAGTCAGTCCCAGCACTCTGACAATATATATAGAAAGAGGGACTGTAGTTACCAGCTATTTTATTGGGGGGGTAATGTCAGTCTTAGAAATAGCCTGATGAGAAGGAAAAAAAAACAAACAAACAAACAATGTAGGAAGCTTGAGAACAAGGTAGAAATAATGCAGCCACTAAGAGCGGCAAAAGGGTGAAAATGAAGGATTTTCAATAGAAAGAATCAGTCTTCTTGGAAAAAACAGCTGATTTCAGTTCTGAAGCAGAAAACGGACAAGATGAACTTAGAACATCTTGTGCCAGAAAACAAGAAAGCGAGCAGACTACAGGGGCCATGTAAAAAGTATACAGGGAAAGAACACATCGAGCATCAAAAAGAATATTGACTGCAATGGACTAAAATAAATACATTAAGATCCACAAGTTCTTAGTGATTCTTAAAAAAATGAAAAGTTCTTTGGTTACCTATGGAGGTTGCTGGGGCACCAAATCATTACTCAGAAAATTGATAAAAGGAAAAAAATCAGGCCTTTTCCCTGTCTTTCCTGCACAATCTGAATTTCAAGGGACCCAAAGAGTTGGTAAGGGAAAGTTCTTTATAGACAGAATCCCAATTAACAAATGCATGATGGATTTAGATTATTACCATTTTGCAACCCCTAATGAAATTAATGCAGGCTACAACAATCTAGGATGTTAAATCATTAAGTGAAAGGCAGAAAAGTAAGTTAATACTGCCTGAACCCACCGGTCAATTTAACATCTCAAAAAGAAGCCATCCAAACATTATGTCTCATGATGTGATGCAAAGGTTGCACACAGCATCACCTACAAAGAACATTTCCTTTGAATCTGAATCTAATCACCTTCTGTATCTTAACTACATGGGGAACAGAAGAACAAGCGAAATACCACCACAAGTAAGGAATCAGCCCAGAAAGCAGGATATTCTGCTGGACAAATGACCCACTCTCTCCAGCAAATCAACAGCATGAAAAAAGAAAGAAGGGAGGGGGGGATGTTATAAAAGATCTAAAAGCCTAACAACCAAATGCAATGTGTGAACCTTGTTTAATTCCTAATCCCAACAACCCTTAAGTAAAAAGACATCTTTGAGAAAATTTGAATGAGGGAATTATATTAAGGAGTTATTGCTAATACTTTTAGGTGTAATAAAGGAGTAGAAGTTACATGTTAAAAAAATCATTATCAGAAATATGAACTGAAACATTTATGCGTGACATGACATGATGTTTAGGATTTTGCTGTAAGATACTCCAGCCCTCCCACACACACACACACAAAAGTGGGGAACGGGGAAATAAATGAAACCAGACTGGCAAAATGTTGATAACTTTTGAAGCTTGAGTGTTTATTATATTATTCTCTCATAATCTCCATAACAAAGAAAGACTAAAGGATTTTGATAGGAATTCTAAACTCTGCCTTACCATTGATTTTTAGGAGGTAGCTATGGTCCTCCTACAAAGCAGAACTCAGTCTCTCCCAACTTGTCTGAAAGAGGTTCAAAGGATCTTAATCAGATTGAATTTTGAATTCCATTTAATTAGAAGTGATTGAACCAAGGAACACTCTGCTGTATTAACTGAATGTCAGTTAAATTTTTCCTCATAAGAGATGGCCTACAACACACTTGGGTTGAGCAACACAATCACAAAGAGCTCAGATAATGTGGATTGTCCAGGTTTATGGAGGTCCAGGGCAGCATGGACAAGAGCCACAAGAATTGCCAAATCAAATCTTGGTCAACACAGGAGTGACAAGCTTTCTTACCAACTTCTTGTTTAATACATTGGGCTGCTTTTCTACCAGCAGTAACGAATTTGTGTTAATGTGTCCCTGTGTTCAGTTGGCTCTAATCTGATGGGGGCAGCTTGTGAGACTCAGAGCTAAAGGTCCACCAAAGGAGCTAAGCCATGATTTGTTTGCATTAACCTCACTGCCCTAACCAAGTGGGTTAACAAGGCAACCCCAGATACTCACAAGTCACCAATCTGCCTGGTGTATATTTGACCCTTTTTTTCTCTCTCCCTTCTTCCTATCTCTTTGACAGGAAAGGTTCCAAAATCACAAAAGTGGTTCCAAAACAGAAAGAGGGAAAAGAGTTGAAAATTATTGGTTCCCAATATTAGAAAATTTGGCAAACTCTCCACAAATAAAAAACTGGCCATGCACTGATGATATGTGTTTGGAATGTCCCAAGGAGGAATAATACAGGATTCGAGTCAAAGACGGGTTAATAAGGTATTCCTTGTTTGAGGTGACCACAATCAGAACACTTAACAAATATTAGAGTAAATGTATATTGGCAAGACACACAACAGCATCCCGGGCAGAGAGAAACATAAGCATCTATGCAAATGAACATACAGATCTATTTATACAGAAAGTCTCAGCAATTCTTGTCACAGACTGCCTGGCTGCCCTCATGTCTTCAGTATTCTGTGCCATGAAAAAGTAACTGTCAAGGATAATAGGAACACGATTTGACCTACTTTCCCCTAGATTCCTGCAGTCTATAACTCTGGTTCTTGCGTTTACTTAGCCATCACGTCTTTAGGACACATTTCTTTGCAGGCTACCCTGCATGCCACACGTTAAGGTTACTTGTGAGCAATCCCTGAACTCCCGTGGTCATGGAGATTAAGCATGTCCAATTGCACCCAGCTAATCCTCAGAACATCCTTCTGAGGCAGACCATGTACAGTCTTCGCTGCACAGGAAGGAAAATGCCTAGGAAAGGAAGAGCACAGCCTAGAGAAGCTGAGGACCTGCATCAATTCAGACCCTCCACAGCCAAAGGAAGCTACAATAAGTGTTTCTCCCTAATCCTCAAGTTTCCACAAACCAATCTTTGCAAGAGCAAAATGCCTCTCCCAGTGAGGTCTTCTTTTAAGGCAGACAGCCAAGACTTCATTTTTAAACTGACAGCCAAAAAACATCTACATTGTTGCAGCTTCTCAGCAAAGACTGCTGAATTACGATGAATTTTTTAAAACAGAGTAGCAACCACCAAAGGTGCCCCAGAGCCCCTGGCGAGGAGGGAAATCTTAGAAGCCGGCCCCATGCCCTGAGGCCCCGTCCCAGCCGGCTGAGTGACTCCTGAAAGATCCCAGGAGACAGTCAGCAGGCAGTAACTGCTATTCTTAACATGCAAAACATGTCGGACCTGCTCAGGTCATGAAATGCACTTAGAACCCAACGAGGGACACTCTTTCCCCAGCAAATCATATCTGAACACACCATCAGGAAGTCAATATTTAAGATTCTCTGTGGGGGTGTGCACCCTCTTGCAAAAAAGGGGCGTCACCGAGTTAGTGCTGGAGCCCAGGAGCTAGAAGCTCGCCCAACAAATTCCAACTCCTGGGTCTCCCCCTCAGCGGTAGCGGCGGCCAAAGACAGCCCGGATGTGCAGAGCTTAGGGCGGGACGCCCAAAACAAGCGCTCACGTCCCAAGCCCCCTGCAAACCCGGATCCCACTCGTGGCCTGAGGCTTTCTGTCGGGGCAGGTCTGGCTGACCGTTAGGCACTGGACACCTGCAGCTTCCCCTCCGGGAAGAGGCAAACGGCCCTTCTTCCGGCGATGCCCACGGTCCAGCAGCCTGAATCCAGGTGCCCTTGGGTTAAGTCAGATGCATGTACAGGAAGGGGAAACCGTCGCTCCAGGACGGGTGGGGGGTGGGCACCTCACGACCCAGCCGTCACGGGCCCTTTTTTGCCCGTGTCCGGCAAAAGGACGCCCCTTCCACCACCTCCCCAACTTCCAGACGCCCCCAAAAGCAGCCCAGGAGGGTGGGCGCGGGCTCCACGTGCGCGCCTCTCATGCCCGTTCGGGCGGGACCGGGCCGGGCCACTCACCCGGCCCCCGGCGACGCTTCGCTTCCTCCGCAGGGTGAGCCCGCTCCGCAGCAGTGCGGGCAGATCCCTCAGCCGCGGGCGCAGCGGTGCTGGCGGCTGCTCGCGCTCCAGCTCGCGGGCGCTGGGGCTGCGGCGCAGGGCGCTGTCCGCCGCCGCCGCCGCCACCGCCGCCGCCGCGGCCAGGGCCGGGCTCTCGCACGGCGGCTGCATCTTGACGGAGCCCACGGCCATCCTCATGCCCTGCCGGCGGCTGCGGCGCGGAGGCTGCTCTCCACCGCGCTCGCCTCCGTGCGCGGTCTGCGGCTTCACCAGGCAGCAAGAGGGCGCGACTGCGGCTCGGGCGCGGGGCGCGCTGCCAACCGCTGCACATTGGCGCGCGCCGCGTCCCCCGCGAGGCTCGGCCCCGAGCGCCTCCCCCTCCTCGCCCAGGTGCGCTCCGCCCCGCCCCGCCCCGCCCTTTCCAACAGCTCACCTCCACCTCCAGACTTGGCCCCCCTGAGCCGTTCCCTGGACCTAAGAGGAAGAGGAGCGGGGCGGAAGGGCACCTTGGGCACAGGCTCATCCACAGGTGCGGAGATTCCCAGAAAAATCCTCCACGAAACCCCTCGTCCCACCCCCCACCCCCCACTTCCCCAATTCCCCTTCAACTGAAAAGCCCTGCTTCGCTTCCTTTT
>JAQZBX010050908.1:0-19523 GCA_029593785.1 Cabassous unicinctus | reverse complement strand
ATGTGCTCAGTGGAGGTACTAACAATTGGTACCTCCACTACCCATCAGCCATGGGTAGCCAGATAAATCACATACTGCTGCTCCAAACTCAAATGTTAAGGAATGGGGGGGGGGGCGGAGGGAGAGAGAAATAGGTGGCTTTCAATAATAATAAGAGTATCTTAATACTAAGACCACATTTGTATCCCACTTTTAATTTTTCAAAGTAACTTCAAAGGCATAATTTTATTTATTCTACCTGTATCTCTGTTTTAAGAAAAGCAAAGGCAAATTAATGTGTCTTTTGGCAGATGAATAAAAAAAAAAGAAATGGATGGGATGAAGGTGATATTTAATCCCCAATCCTTTCAATCAGTCTTGTGCTTTTTGTGTTAGACAGTATTGCCAGGACACAATGAAACATATGAGAACTGTATTATTTAGCAGAAGATGATTCACTGATTTCCTTATACTTGATCCAAAGCTGCAAGAAATGGAATATTGTACTACAGGGAAATTTTCTCATATGTGCAGGTTGCTGAGAATTTCTGTTGTACTGATTGGCCACACACTTGTACTCCCAGGAGACTCTGCCATACATTGGTTATTCATGGATCACTAGAATACTTACAAAAGCAAAACTCATCAGGTTTCACTGGGTTCATAACATAAAACTCTAATGATCATCTCATTTCCCAACAGAAGGTGTTTATGTCTGAGAAGGATGTGGAGAAAAACTGCATGATAACAAAAATAAAAACATTTACTAGCAAAGTTGCAAAGGCCTTGCATAGCTCCTGAGCTGGAATCCTATTCTTGGCTCTTGTACCAACAAGATGATGTAGGTAAAGATCCCTCTCTCTCTCGCATCTCTCTCATATAAATACAAGTTTTAAGTATTTGTTAATTCATGTTGAAACTACCTACTTCAGACTGCCTTGCCTTTACAAATATAACTTCTCTCACTTAATATGAAGAAATTATTGCTGTTTTTTGAAGTCACAACAATTTTCAAAGGCAGCTGTAGCAACAGAGATGCATTTACACTGGAATTTTGGCTGTAAGGCCAGTACCACCTTGGAAATTTGGCTGATTTCCCCAAACCAATAAGTTGGAGAAATACCAGGAATAAAAGAGGGGAATCACAAGGACGATTTGGAATTTCCTTCACTCCCTTTCCTCAAAATGTATCCTTCTCAGTAGCCAAGAAAACAAGTCAAGATGAAAATGGAACTGATGGATGGCTGATATTTAACTGCAGGAACAGTATTTCAATGGATAAAGTAGTCCTCAAAAATAAAGAACAATTGAATTTTAATAATAGATCCAATAGAGATAGTTCTTTTGACTTTGAAAAACAGTTCTTGGTTTTGTTTGTTTATTTATTTATTTTTCCAGTACTGTTTCCTCCCTAATCATATTTTTCTTAAGCAAATAGCCTTGCCTAAGAATTGGTCATTGCCAGCTTAAAAAATATTTATCCAGCCACAAATAAGCAAATTCTGATTCTGATGTTCTATTTTTCTCTTCTCTTCTCTTCCCTCTCCTTTTCTATGCCTAATCTCTCTTAAGCACCATTCCTCACCTTTGATTTTCTTCCTGGGCATGCAGGAATATTCTTATGACTTATGACTTGCATAGAGGTTTGGTTTCTATACATATCGACAGGTATATAGCTGAAATAGAAAACACTCTTTTATTCCTCCTGGAGTGGTAGAAACAAATGAAAAATCAACTCATCTAGGCTGTTTGCCTTTTTTCACTTTACTATTTTTGCAGGTAAAGTGAGATTTAAGGGCTTGAAAGCCACACGGAACTGTATTTTATGACAACAGGAAGACTATTTTTCTTGCCCGAGAACCACCCAAACTTGTCTTAATGCCACCTTTCTCCCTTTGGCCCAATCCTTTAAAAACCAAGTATTTCTCTCACCAGCTACTGTAACAGGAACAAATGGACCTTATTTCTGGTAATCTTTTCCATTTCAAAGCCACTAAGGAAAGGCTTCTCCTGACACACACATACATATACACACACATATACACACATACACACAGACACATACACATACGTAGACATACATATACACACATGCATATACACACATATGCTCACACACACCCTCATGTCCAGGAACACTGCAAGTTCTGCACCTACCTGAAGTTCAATCTATCCCCTCTCTTACCAAGACAAACAAATGATAAAGGAAACTTACCATTAATGTTATAGAATCTTAGAACAATAATTCCCAAGACCTTGAAGAGCTGATTGCGACCTTAAAGAGGTAAAAATGAAGCCCGGGGCTGTTGGTGGTATTTCCACCCATGTTATATGTATAGCCAAAGCTGTGTACAGGTGGTCCTCAACCTGGCCCCAAAGCCACGGGATTACTGAAGGGATAAGATAAACTGGCTATGTTTTCCTGAGAGTCCGTGTTAGTCACTGATTTTGAGGGGAAATCATTTTTATATTCAAGTAAACATAGATATATTATGGATTAATATCAAATTTTGCATACATTTTATATAGTTGATAAGCATGCAAAATAATTACATAATTGTAATAAGATGTGTACATACCCCAAATCCCCTGGATCATTCTCTTTCTCTAATACAAGTACTCTGAAAACAAAGTATAAGAAGCATCAGCTCACACCTTTAGGTCTGAAGGAAATGGGAAATGGAAGAACTGGTGTATAGCTACTTCAGTAAAGAAAAAGTTCTAGAAGAAAAAAGGTTAGTTCTATAGCATAAGCAAACTGATTACCCAAGATACTAAAAATATTGCTGTTTTTATTTAATATATATGAGATCTCAAAACATACCCACCCTAGCCACAAATACACATATATGTTAAAGATATTTTGAGTGCTTATTGGAAAAGCCACATTTAAAATAAGAATTATCCCTTAGAACAATAAAATGAAAAAAACACATTTCAAAACTTTTTATAATTGAGAGAGAAAAAAAGAAAGCAAATGAGAACAAGAAAAAGAACAAGAAAGGAGGAAAAATAAATCACTTCTCTTAAGATAAGGGGAAAAAATCACAATCTTGTTTGTATTTGGTACCCAATTTATAGCCCAGCAATTTGAGTCTACGTCCTTCATGGATGAGTGCATTGATTGGCTTTTGAAATAGAGGATAGCGTTACTCGATTAACTTTGAGACTAGCCTTCTGTATTAGTCAGCCAAAGGGGTGCTAATGCAAAATACCAGAAATCAGTTGGTCTTTATAAAGGATATTTATTTGGGGTAGAAGTCCACAGTTACCAGACCATAAAGCATAAGTTTTTTTCCTCACCAAAGTCCATTGCCACGTGTTGGAGCAAGACAGCTGCAGACGTTTGCCAGGGTTCAGGCTTCCTGGATTCCTCTCTTCCCGGGGCTGTGTTTCTCTCCGGGCTTAGCTCCTCTGTTTCCTCCGCAAGGTCAGCTGTGGACTATGAGGCTCTCTAGGCTTTGCTTCTCTCCACAAGGCCAGCTGTAGACTATCAGGCAAATGGCTTGTCTCTATCCCGGGGACTTCTCTACTTCCTCAAGGCCAAGCTCTCTTACTTCCTGGGGCTCCAGCTCAAGACTCCAACATCAAAACTGCTTCAACACTGTCCTTTGCCATGTCTTTTATCTTTGGTTCCCCCACCCACCAAGTGGTGGGGCTCAACACCCTACTGACGTGGCCCAGTTAACACCCTAATCATAATTTAATCGTGCCCAGATTAGCAGACCAGTTTACAAGCATGATCCAATATCTATTTTTGGAATTCATAATTATATCAAACTGCCCAACGGCTACACTCCACCTTCTGAATTACAAAAAAATACATGACAATATTCAAAAAATCTTAAATCAGTAACAATTCAAGTACAAAATCATATCATAGTCAGTTTAAAGAAATACAGTTTGTCTTCAGGCAAAATCCCTTCTTGCTGTAGACCTCTGAAACTTAAAAAACCATTTAACTGTGTCCAATACACAAATGGAAAGACAAAGGATAAACATTTTCATTATCATAAGGAGAAATTGGGATGTTAAACATGAGTCATGGGTCCTCTACAGTTCAGTAAACCTGCAGAGCATCCTCCATTCGATTTCAAAGTCTGAATCATTCTTAAGATGATGGTTTCTTCTCCTTGGGGCCACATGGGGACCCACCCTTTCCACAGGCTTGCCCACTGGCCATTTGCTTGGTTCCACCCTCATCAAGCATCTGGGTGTCAACCAAGCTCCAGACCACACCCTCCAAGAGTGTTGGGGTGATTGCCACACCTTACCCAATCTTTGGGTTAGAATCTTAGCCCCCCTAGTACTGTGAGGTGAAGACAACATTCTCCCTAACCTTTGGCATACAGGTTCAACCCTCTCAGAGCAATGGGCTGACCATCTGGCCTTCTCTAATCCATGGGGGACAGGAGCACCCCTCTCATACCTATGAGGTGCTGACCTTAACTGCCCTAATCTTTGAGGAATGTGCTCCACCCTCCCTGTACCCTGGGGCAGCAAAACTCTTCCTGAACATCGGGTGGGAACATCCACCCTCTTCAACTGCTGGGGCAAACTCACCATCTCTGTACCCTGGGGAGGCAAAACTCTCCCAGAACATCAGGTGGGAACATCCACCCTCTTCAAATGCTGGGGCAAACTCACCCTCTCTGTACACATGGGTGGGACTCCACTCTTGGCCCAAGGCAATGTCATAATTCCAGATCTCAGCTTCCATGGGTTTCTTCTTAAAGCTATTTCTCCTTCAATCTTTCCTTTCCGTATCCTCTTTTGTCCAAGCTGACAGTGTTTTGTTCATACAGCTCTCTCAAAAACTTTGTTGGTTTAGCATGCAGGAAGCAGGGGTCCAAGCCATCAGACAGTAAGACTTTCCACAAGTCTTTCCTAGGTAACTGCATCTTCAATTCTGATTTACAAGTTCCAGGTTTAGCTAAGTCTTCAAATGGGGCACTTTCATCTGGGAACTTGATTTCCAGAAACTTGGATGTTCTGGAATCAGTTTCTGTTTTCTTTGTGCCCAAAAGTTCAGTCCTGAGCTTATTTCTCTTGACTAGCATTTTGCTATAAGCTTCAAGGAGAAGCCAAGCTGCATTCTCCGAGTTTACTTTGTAAAGTTTTTCTGCTAAATTTTCAGGTTCACCATTTTCAAATTCTGTCTTCCATATAACACCAGGAGTTAATCTTTCCAAGTTCTCTGCAACTTTAAAACATGGATCGCCTTTCCTCCAGTTTCCAATAATAGTTTCATCATTTACTTCTAAGCCATCATAAAAAGTCTCTTTAGCATCCATAATGCTATCAACAGTCTCTTCAAAGTGATCTAGGCCTTTTACATCAAGCATTTCACAAGTCCTCCAAAAAATACCCCTTACCCATTTATAAAACCATTCCAAAATTTTGGTAATTGCAAGAGCACTACCCTACTCCCAGTACCAAATTCTGTATTAGTCAGCCAAAGGGGTGCTAATGCAAAATACCAGAAATTGGTTGGTCTTTATAAAGGATATTTATTTGGGGTAGAAGTCCACAGTTACCAGGCCATAAAACATAAGTTTTTTCCCTCACCAAAGTCCATTGCCACATGTTGGAGCAAAACAGCTGCCGATGTTTCCTAGGGTTCAGGCTTCCTGGGTTCCTCTCTTCCCGGGGCTGTATTTCTCTCTGGGCTTAGCTCCTCTGTTTCCTCCACAAGGCCAGCTGTAGACAATCAGGCAAATGGCTTGTCTCTATGCCGGGGCCTTCTCTCCTTCCTCACGGCCAAGCTCTCTTACTTCCTGGGGCTCCAGCTCAAGACTCCAACATCAAAACTGCTTCAACACTGTCCTTTGCCATGTCTTTTAACTTCGATTCCCCCACCCACCAAGGGGTGGGGCTCAATGCCCTACTGACATGGTCCAGTTAACACCCTAAGCATAACTTAATCATGCCCAGATTAGCAGACCAGTTTACAAGCGTGATCCAATATCTAAGTTAATATCTAATTAAGTTCATAATTACATCAAATTGTCCAATGGCTATACCTTCTCAAGAAATATATTTAGCTATGGTGCATGGCATCTCATTCTAAAATGAGAATATCAACTGGGAAGCTAATTTAAAGTCCTTTTTCTATCAGCCCTTCCCATACCTATTATAAATTTTAATAATGTGAATCCAGAAAGCATTAGTTTATCCTACATAAATATGATGTGTATCCTAGATATTGACAGGTTTTATTGCTTTAATTGCTCAGACCCTGTCAAAACAAAGCCTGATGCACACAAGTGAGGAAATCTATGTGCCACCTGTCAGATTATCAGTGCTTTACCCTTAGCCAGGGAATGCAAATGGTTACCCTGGGGGGCGGGGATGGAGTGGGCAGGGGTGAAGCGTCCCCACAGCAACCCCATGATGTCCCTTGATGACAGGATAGCAAAGTAAGAGTAGAAGAAAGAACCCTCCAAACACAACAGACCATGTATATATCACTCAATACAAACACACACACAACTACCCACCCTTCCCCCACATACACACCCAACATTTTTTAAAAATCAGTGGTCCTTAATAATTAGCACATTCTTAAATTTTGCCTGTGCTGACACATCTGTGGTCAACCTGTCAACCAAAAAGTCCTGGTTAATATTAACTCCTCTTTTAAATATAGAAGGTCTATCTATTATCTGGGTTTAGGAAGTCACCTACCACATACTAGAAGCATTTTCAAATTTAAGGTGTTGATTTATTGATAACATGCACATATTTCTGGCCATTTTTCCAAGATTGAAGATAAGCCACAAGGAGTATTGCTATGATCATCAGGATGGTCAAGCTGCAATTGACATAAACCAGACTTTGGATGAGAGAGAGAGAGAGAGGGAGAGAGAGAGAGGGAGAGAGAGAGAGAGAGCATGCTCATGGAGGGTGTGCTGAACAGGGATCTACAGTTTTGCCTTATAAGCTTTTTCACTTTTACTGAAAACCAAAATACCTGCTTGAATACAAATGTCTTTGTATGTTTTAACTAGAGAACTTACAAATCAAAAGGAGCATACCTCAAAAAGTTATAATAATGTAAGCTAACACTTACAGATGCAGAAGCAACTTGCCTGTAATAACTCACTGAGTCCTAATAACTCTTTGAGATAGGCACTATTTTATCCTTTTTACAGTTGAGGAAACTTCCCAAGGTTGCCAAGTTCACACAACTGGTAAAGGATGGCATGGGAATCAAAGCTAGCTGTTTGACTCCAGACCCAGCTCCTGATCTTGACTTTAAGCTGCACCACTTTCTACTTTAGCCAATGGGCAATATGGCCCTATTTACCCCCAATTCTAATTTGGTATTCAATGTGGGAAAGAGTAGACAGCACAGGAAAGACTTGAGGCCCCTGAAAAAATTCACACATACCCAGGTCAAATCAGCTTCCACCCTTCCAAGATCTCAATCTGACTCCCTAAGGATGCTTTACCAGCTGGATGTTTGCAGAGAAATTAGATTGTAACTCCTGAGAAATGCCCACAGCTCAGATGGCATACCTGATTGAGCCCCTGGGAAGCTCATAAGCCATGCTCGGGGCTATCTGAGTAAGTGAGGAGCTGCAGCTGCATTCCAGCAGGTAAAATTTCTTGTAGACTTACAAAAATGAATTACTTATAAGACTGATATCATCTCTACAATAGAAAGGTGAGCTTGTGGTACAATGACCATGCAGAAACATCGTTTACCCACATTAATAAAGATTTAGAATAAACACGAATGCGTTATTGCTATAGTCTGCTTACAAAGTTGCTAGATATGAAGTAGTGTATGATATTTTCACTGAGCCATGGTAAAAAGTCTCAGAATTGTCTCCCACGCATACATAGAACTGGTACTACTTAATCAATGCCAAGTGTGGTGACAAGGGCTCAGGAGAACAGTCTACTGTCGAAACAGGAAAACACTGTCTGTGTATAGATGATAGACAAAAAAGGTAATTGTTTAAAACCATGGAGTCTATTGTAATTTTCACCTAAATGAAAATAAATACAAATAATGGCATGTACATAAGGTAGTCGAAAATCCTGTCCATAGAAGATTCATTAATTGAGAATCACAGGATTTTAGGGCTGGAAAGGGCTTTAGTGAACACATTTGATATTTGAATTTTACGTACGTTAGGACCAAGGATATCAGAGTTTGTTCTCTGGTGTGCAGGTGTTAGCTCTTGCTCTGGGAGGAAGGAATTCCCTAGGGAGAGTGTGTGGACTGGGAAGACACGAGGATGATATGGAAGTCCAGTTTTTAAGAGGTGGGCAGATAAAGAGCAGCCCATGCAAAGCCCCAGGATGTGTATATCCATTGCAGGTGATGTGCCACACTAATAAGAGATTAGTGGGAGGTTGTGGGAGGTGTGGGAGGTGTAGGAGGTGGGGAACATGGGAATCCCTGTAATTTTTGTGTAACATTTATGTAATCTAAGCATCTTTTAAAATATTTAAAAAAAAAAGAGCAGCCCATGAAGGCAGCTGATAAGGAGTGATGGAGAGTAGAATTAAAGCCAGGAAGTGTTTTGCCATAGAGGCCAGGGAAGGAAGGAAGTTTTGGAAAGAATAAGTGGTTAACTGTGCCAAATGGTAAAACGAGACCTTAGAAGATCAAAACTGGAAAATGTTCGTTAGATTTGTTGGTTGCTGATAGGTGGGGAAACAGCAAAAGCAAGTCCAGTAGCACACTTTCAATGGAAGAGTGCCATGTTCTAAGAAACAGGTGAGTGGTCAGAAAAGCTAAGACCACCAGGGCAAAGTCCGTTTTCAATATGCTTGAAGAAAAGAGAAGGATGGAGCAGTGGGCTAAGAAATGCTCAAGGTGAAACAGCCATTTGAAAATGGGAAGAACAACTGATGCCATAATTGAAACAACCTGGGGGAAGACAAAGGAAACTAGAGCCTACACTTAGGCTGATAGATCTGCCTTGAATAAAAGGAGTCACATAGTTTGCGCAGACATAATGTAGATGGGAGAGAGATGGGTAACCACACAGCTAAGCGGTTCTCAGATGGATTTTTATTTTTATGCTTAGCTTCTTATCCATGTGGAATTTATTTCACATGCACAGTTCAAAGATCCTGTTCCCCTACTGCCTACGGGCAGCTCTGAATGAAGGAATAAGCAGCAGCAGCCCCCCGCCTAGACCCTCCCCTCAAAAAGGCCTTCAACAAGCTAGTGTGGGCAGCACAGATCTTCCCTCCCACGCCCTTCCTTCCATCCTCCACTCACTGGAGCAGTTTCCTCATTCTCCAGATTCAGGAATTAGATTCTCCCGCCATCAGGAAACACAGGAGATTAATGGGGAGGAGATTAACTATCTTCAATCTTGTAAAGGCTGGCTTTCTTAGCCTTGGTTTCTGCCAGAAGCAAAAGCAAGCAGCAAGTAGAAGAAAAGGGTGATGGCAGAGAAGAGCAGTCTTGAAAAATTAAGAGACAGAGAGAGAAAGGGAAAGAGACTTAGAATAGGGAAGATTATTGCTGAAATCTAACCCGAGAGCCAGGTAAGGAAAGAGAGGTGGATTACAGAATTAAAAGGTTCTAACGTGTGTTTGTTCATGATTATGTGGATTAGCTGTTGTACTGGATTATCCAGTTCCTTTCCTAAAGGGACTTTCTTGTATAAACACCCACCTACCAGATATGTTTGGATCTTTTCCAGGCAACCAAAAAGCTTTGCAAGATGAATTATTGTTCTTTCCTCCAGTAAAAGGCCAAGGCAACATTATTGATGTTTTAGCAACATCTACCGTAGCAATCTTTAACCATAACACCTAAAATATGTTTTTCAAATTGGATTAGGTACATGCTCACTTCCACCATTTCACTCTTAAAATTTAAGGTCTACAAAGCTTTTTACAGATGAGGAATAAAAAAGTCTCTGAATTATTGATGTTAGCCAGATTTTGATCATTTAAATTCACCTCAATAGCTGTCTTGCTTTAAGTCATGTGGTCATAACTTTTCCCCAGTCCTCTCCAAATTTAGAAGTTTTGGGAAATAATGCAAATCCGCTTCTGGTAAAGATGTATTCATTCAACAAACATTTATTAAGAACCCAATACATGGTTGACATTGAGCTGGTTGCTGAGAATATCAAGAATGAAATACAAAATCCATCTCTCAAGATTTCACAGTGTAGGGGGAAAAGAGAAAACATTTTTTAAAAATTTCTACAATCTGATTCTTCAGTGGTTTTGTTTAATATTCTCCCTGAGAATCCCAAGACCTACGATGTGAGTACTGCCTGGTGTGTTATCAGCAAAGCTGCTTTACCACAAACAGGAAAAAGGGTATGCAAAGTTCATCATTTGCAATATGAAAGTTCTGGATGAAGAGAGACACTTCATCCCAAAGAGCATCACGTGAGAGCAGGAGAAGTGCCAAGCGTCCCCCTGCGCAGTCACAGAAGGAAGGAACAAAGACACAACACACACACACGACAAAACTCTTACCTGACTTGCCCACTCCTGCTCTTCCAAATATTGCCAATTTGACCTCTGCACTTTTAGCCATGATGAGTTATCAGTAGACAATTCACTATTGTTAGAACTAAAGAGCTGAGCAAATCTGTCTGGTTCCAGCCTTTGGATTCACCATATCATTGCAAATCTGGAGAGTCTACAATCCTCAAACAAAAGAGAGTTGAGAATTCATAAGTGACTGGAAAAAGGAATTAATATTTGTCAAGCATCTGTCATATGTCAGCCACCATTCACTCTATCAACATTTTCTCATTGGATCTTCGCCACTGCCCTGGGAGAGGAGTATCGCAGCTTACTGTAAATTGTTCAACTAAAAAATGGCCAGACCATGACTGGAACTTAAGTCTGTTTGCTTCTAAACGTGCATTTTCACTACACACAATCGCATTTTGTAAATTACTTCCTCAAGGAACTATTTCATGAAAGCATTGTTTGTTGGCAGTAATTGCTAACAAATGTTTCAAGTACATGCGTTTACCACGAGTCTGTAAACATTCAATGTACAAACACACATGATGGGGAGAGTATTTTCAGTTGGGCAGCATGATGGACATTCATATTAAGCAACCCCAGAGTATCACAACTGAATTTTGCATTTCAAAGTTAAATTTTATCCTAATTCACCCCAGCGGGCATGATCAAGCAGACCAGACACAAAAGGACAAATACTGTACGATTGCATTACTATGATCTAAATATATTGTGTGATTCCAGTTATAGAAAATGTAAATATAAATCAATTTATAAAGATGGAAAAAAGATTGATACACATGTTCTAGGAATTGATACATAACATCCAGATTATATGTTTATATTTTTCTGGGCACAATGCCCTGGCACACAAAAGATAAATGCCATGCCCCAGTTCTGATTCCTTTTCTATGACTCACTTCATGCAAATTAGCTTATGGCATTGTCCTGACACTTGGGAAATGACATTATATCCGTAAGCCCCGCCTATATAGGTGGGTGCTTTAAGGATGACACCTAGGGTCCTAGTTCCATGGAAATGTAAAGCTGGAAAAAGCTTGGGGTCAACAAAAGGGATCCTCCAGCCATTGCAGGAATCCTTCTCTACCGCCAATGGACATCCTGTATCTGATTTACCACCGCCAGGCCCAGGGCCTCCTTCTTCTGAAGGCCACTTCATTTAGCCAGCCACCACCAGCTAGAGCTATCTTCCTCATATTGAGCTCTAATCTGTCTCCATGACCGCCCCGCATTTGTCCTGATTCTGCTCTATGAAATTACTCAAAACACGTCAACTTTTCTTGCCCCCACTCAGAACCCTTCAAGTAGCCTAAGCAGCTATTAGGACCCTTTACCCCACCCCAAGCTTCTATTTTCTAGGAAAATGAGGCCCAGCATCTTCATGTGTTTGCCATGGGTATATATGTTCTTGTTTTGTTTCATCAGCCCTCCCTTCCCTTTTGCCATATGTAGGATCACCTGTGAAGGTCGCCTCTTTTGTCTCTCTCAAAAAGTGGCATCTACTGATCTGACAAACTGACACAGCAAAAATCCACTGAGATACCCTCTATCTGGACATCGTGGCTGTATTGTAGCACCACCACTCACATTAAGGCTCACATCTTTGACGTGAACTGCAGACTCCCCCTTTTGAACTTTTGCAATCAACATTTTAAACCTAAACATAAGAAGTCACTTTTATTCTTATTAAAGTTAAGCTCATCAGTCTTCATTTCATCCATTTTTCTAGTCTGTAAAGACAGTTTCACAACACAGATCTATCATATACACATGTCAACTGCTCCCACCAGCTTTTTGTCATCTACAGATTTCAAAAGGAGCTTCGAAGAGAAAGAAAGAAGTGAAAATCCTCCTGAAAATCTATTTCACCAAAGAGGTAGTTAACATGTAGTTGTTTTCTGCATTATGCATTTAAGCCCCTTACCAGCTACCTAACACATTTTGCATTTGCTGATTTCCAAAGTGCCAGTGCTTCCTCTGAAGGATGAAAAGGTCAGCACTAACATTTGCTACTGTTTGCTTCATCCCCAATAATGAAAACTCTTCTTAGTAATCAGTAATATTACAAAACCCAGAAGCTTTAACATCTGCAATCTGTTCAGTCCCATACTTTTGGCTAAAGATAAAAGGATTTCCTTATTTGTCATTTTATATGCATTCATTATGAAAAAGCCCTTTTGTTTAAGGTCCAGTGCTTATCAGAGAAGCAGCACAGAAGCATAATATATCCAGATATATTCATCATATAAATTCTAAATGAGACTAGCCTGTGGCAAGCATTTCTTTGAAACATAGAACACGTAAATATCTGGAGCTTGTGTAAACAATAATTTGCTATTTCATACAAAGCCATTCATTCCCATGTATATAAAATCTATGTAATCATTTGCCAGATTTATGGATGCTCCATGAAAGTAGCCATCAAATGTGATTAAAAAAAAAACATTTTTAAACCAAATATTTCAATAACTTCCAAAGGGCCTTGGAGACATAGGAATTTCACATAAGAAAGAGAAATTGTGTGTGGCTTTTTTTCATTTACAACCTAATAAAGTTGCAGCTGGTTAGTGTCAGCCTTATGTTATGTTCAAAAATAAATTACTTAAAGGAAGACACAAAACTGACATAGATTCTTCAACATTTTATTTCTCACGTGAAAATGTGAAAAGTTTCATTTGACAAAGGCAGAAAACAAAGATAAATGTGTAAATTGTTGTAATAAATGATGTGTTCCCAAGTTTCTGCTGTTCAAAATAATTCATAGCCTGAGACTTTCTGTAATACGGATCTAAGAAAACCCATTTGCTCTAATGTTGTTGCACATAAATATTCCCGCTGGGTCTAGAAGTTGGCATTTGCTAATTCTGTGGACAGTGCTTTATTAGGACATAAACTTCTGAATTCCTATCACTCCTAAAGCTGACGTTAAACCTTGATATTTAAGAGATTAAAGTTTGCAGTGATTTTTTTTTCTAAACATTAACTAAAGGGAAACTTAAAAAGAAAAGGTTTAAAAAAAAAAAGCTAGCCTCCAAATCCTGTGTTATTTAGTGCATTCATTGATTCATTCAGCACTTTCTTACACTGCATAATGTACTGTACTAAGTATATAGGAACAAAAAGCGATTGCCCTCTAGGAGCTACACTCCTTTATACCTATTTGGAAACACTAATAACCTTTATTATTAACATTAAAAGAAATGTTTCATTCATAATGAATCCTTTCCAAGACTATAGACTACACTTATCAAGGTTCATGCTTTCTGCTTCCTCTTGGGTAAAAACCAAATAAACAAAGACAAACAAGCATCTTCTCAAGGTAACAGTTTTTCTAACTTCTGTATTTACGGTCTCCTCAAAAGCGCAGCTGTGTAGGGAAGCAAAGGACCTAGTCTGGTGGTGGGAATGCCGTTCTCTTTGGGCCAGCCCTTCTCTAGCTCAGAAATCAAGTTTCCCCGGTCTCTTTAGCAGGCATCCCCCCTCCTCTTATCACAACGCAGTTTCTCACAGCAGCGAGGACAATCGTACAAGCCCCTTGGCTAGAGCGTTGCTCTGGAAGCCACAGGTATCCCGGAACGATAAATAAAGCCAGCCCAGCGCGGTCCGCGCGTCCCTCGCTCTCAGGCTGGGGAGCAGATGCAGCCCACGCCGAAAGGGCATTCCCGGGCTCGGCTGGGAGCTGCAATCACAGCTCCTTCTCAGCAGACCGCAGAACCGCCCTGGGGACACCCAGCGACCGCCAGGACTGACCCAGGGGCCCGACGCTTAGGGGCTCGCAAGGGGCTGCAGGGATCCGTCCCGCAGGCGACACCTGGGCACGTGCGTGGCACTCACCTGTTCACGCTGTCCAGGCCAGCGAGAGCCGCGGTCCCCGGCAAGTTCGGATCCGGCCCCCCGACACCACCAACCCGCCACGCCGCGCAGCTCAGTCTGCGGGTTGGCGCTTCCCAGTTGCTGCGATCGCGGGTGGAGGCGGCAGGCGCAGCAAGTGCGGGGGGACCAGACGCGGTCCCCTGACTCTCGCTCGCTCCGACTAGCGGCCGAGGGACTGCGGCAGGACGCGAGCTCCGCGCCGCCCGGGCCTGGGCTGCGCTGCAGGCAGGCTGCGGTGCGGCGCTCCGGCGCCCCCTACCGGGCCAGGGCCGCGCTCCTCCGCGGCGCTGCTGCCCGGGGGAGACCACCACCTACCAGCTCTTGGCGTCTTGGCCCGAGACAGGCTTCACGTTTCCCTTCTCCGGTCTCCGGCCTGGAGCTTCTCGCAGGGAGAAGGCTCTCCTTAGTTAAAACCTTGCGTGTGAAAGCATCGCTGTGTGGTGTTTTCATTCCTTACTGAAAATGATCCTCACGATATCCTTGAGATGTTTCTAGTTGTCCCCATGATATCCAAGAGAAAACCGAAAGAAGATGAACAAGGGGTCCCAGGGGGGTAAATGGTAGGGTTGGAATGAAACCCGGGCCAAGATGGAAGCTGAGAGGTAAGACAGACGTGAACACTGAATTCAACTGAAAATGACTGTGCATTTGAGAAAGCTCCAACAGGCTTCATGTTCTCCCTACAAGATCAACACTTAGACGATTTGAATTTGAGTCATACCCTGTGGTAAATGAAATCTGGACCCCAATTTAGACATGTTATTAATCTTAACCCATGTCCTTGTGGATGTATATCCATTGTACATAGGACCACTTGAAGACCTTATTTTTAGTTAAGGTGTGGCCCAAGCGAATGAGGGTCAATTTTCATCTGGGTTAGTGGAGCCCTTTTCAAGCAGAAGAAATTCGGGCACAGGGAAAGCTATTAAGTCAGTGGGAACCTGGAAGAGAAAGGAGAGGACATCACCATGTGACACAAAAGCCAAGGAACCCGAGGATTGCTGGCCAGAAAAAATGCTAGCAGGAAGATGCATGCCCCTTAGCCTCTGAAACCCCATGCCAAGAAATTCCTGTAGTTAAGCCAACCCTTTGTGTGATATTTGTCTTAGCAGCCCAGCAAACCTAGCCATGCCCCCATCGCTCAAAACCTACCAAAGACAATTACTATTTGTGTTGTGCTGGACCATCTTTCACATCCCTCAACTCATTCGTTATTTACACCCTCCTTGAGGTAAGCACTGGTAGCATAGTTATTAGCTTTTCACAGAAGTGGAAGGTGAGTTTCAGAGAGGTTACATGAGTTCCCAAAGACTGTGAAACCCCTGGGCAAAGGAGCAGGAACTACCCAGGTTATTTCTTTTCCTTCAGATCTGGGAGTTCTCACCAAGATACCAGGTGGTCACTAGAAACCCCCTGAATATAGAGCATAGAGGGGCCTGGAGCTGTGTGTGGTTGGTGGAAGGGATGTAACCACGGGACAGTTTCCAGGGTCCATGCTGACCTCGGAAGCCACTGCTGCCACGAGTTGTGGGTCAGACTGGATGAGTAGGTAGATACGTCGCAGAAAGAGGAACCGTCTAGCTGAGTATGGGCTGTCCTGCTAAATTGAGAAGCTCAAATACTGTATCCTCCATGACTTTCCTCATCACTAATTCACCCCTTTCCCGGCACCAACCTGGATCAGATGACCCAACTCTGCCTCATGACACCCTGTGCTTTGTCGTCGTGTCTAGTTTGTACTCATTTTTATTGCTCAGGCTTCTCCATTAAACTTTTCCTTAAGCAGAAATACTGAGATATGATTTATATACCATCAATTCACCTGTTTAAAGAGTACAAGGCAGTGGTTTGTAGCATATTCTCAGATATGTTGCAACCATCACCACTATCAATTTTGGAACATTTTCATCACCTCAAAAAGAAACTTCATACCCTTTAGCTGCTCTACTCCTATCCCCGCCCCCACCCTTGGACTTCAACAATGGTTAATCTAATTTCTGTCTCTATAGATTTCCCTATTCTGCACATTTCATCTCAATGAATCATATAATATGGGTTTTGTGTGTGTGACTGGCTTCTTTCACTTAGCATAATGTTTTCCAGGTTCATCCCATGTTGTAGCTTGTATCAGTATTTCACTCTTTTCAAGGCCAAATAATGAATGTTCCATTATCCTGTTCATCAGTTTTGGTCATTTGAGTTGTTTCTGGCTTTTGACTATTATGAATAATGCTACTATAAATATTCATGTACAAGTTTTGTGTGGACATATGTTTTCATTTCTCTTGGGTATGTACCTAGGAAAGGAAGTGCTGGGTCATATGTTTAATTGTTTGAGGAGCTGCCAAACTGTTTCCCAAAGTTACTGCACCAGTACTGTTTTACATTTCCACCCGCAGTGTATAAGGGGACCAATTTCTCCACATTATTGGCCAACACTTGTTTATCTGACCTTTTGATTCTAGCAATTCTAGTGCATGTGAAGTGATATCTTATTGTGGTTTTGATTTGCCTTTTGCTGATGACTAACGAGGTCAAACATCTTTTCATGTGCTTATTGGCCATTTGTACGTCTTCCTTGGAGAAATGTCTAATCAGATCTTTAGCCTATTTTTTAATCAGTTATTATCTTTTTATTAATGAGTTATAAGAGTTCTTTATATACTCTGGATACATGTCCCTTATCAGATATATGATTTGAAAATATCTTCTCACATTGTATGTGTTATCTTTTCACTTTCTTCATGGTGTCCTTTGAAACACACTTAAAAATTTTCACGAAGTCCAAAATTCTCTATTTTTTCCTCTTTGTTGCTCATGCTTTGGTGTCATATCTAAGAATCTTTTGCCAAATCCAAGGTCATGAAGATTTATCCCCATGTTTTCTTCTAAAAGTTTAATAGTTTTAGCTCTTACATTTAGGTCTTTGTTTCATTTTGAAATGATTTTGTATATGGTGTGAGGTAAGGGTCCAACTTCATTCTCTTGCTTTATTCACTTTTCTCAGCACCTTTTGTTGAAAAGACTATTCTTTCCCACTTGAATGGTCTTGGCATGCTTATTGAATATCAGGTAACCGTAGAGATATGGTTTTATTTATAGACTCTCATTTTCATTCTTTCATCGATATATCTATTCTTGTGCTAGTACCATTGTATTGTAGTAAGTTTTGAAGTGGCAAAACATAAGTCTGTCTACTTTGTTCTTCCTTTTCGAGATTATTTTGGTTATTCTGGGTCCCTTGCAATTCCATATGAGTTGATTTCACTGTGTATTAGAGATCTTTTCATGCCACTACATCTACTTCACTGATTTCAACTGTGTCATGGTATAAGACATGTACCAGACATAACTTATTTAATTTATTTAGCCATGCAAAGAAAATATTTAAAAATAAGTGCTATGCCCCATCATTTTTTAAAAAATGAAGTAAATCCATATTTACTGGCATAAAAATATCTCCAAACTAAAACAAGATGAAATACATGGAACATAATGCCACTTATGTAAAAAATAAAACAATCTATATAATTTCTATGTGGATAGACACACATGCACACGTGACTGCACAGTAAAGGTATGAAGGATACAGAGCAAATGGATGAAAGCAGTTACTTCTGGAGAGGTGTCTGGAACTGGGGTGGGTGGACAAGGGGGGATGCTAAGCTTATTTGTAATGTCTTAGCTTGTTTAATTTAGCTTATTTTATGAGGGGATATATTTATTGTATTACTAGGAAATAAGGATTGAATTGCCCTTTCAGAGAAAAGTAAGGGAAATATAAATCATAAAAATAATACATGTGTTATGGAGATGGTTTAAATACTTGTCAAGGAAAATTGGTCCATCTGCAACAAAATCTTTAGTGCAAAAATGTAGAAATGGCTCTACAGAACGAGCTCTGTCTCTTCAATGAACTCTGCCAACATGCCCCATGGATTTTATCTGGTGGCTGTGGATAATACTTTAGCCAGCTTGCACATGAAGGGTGATGATGGGGAAGCATGGAAGCTGATTGCCAGATGCTGTCACTCATGTCAACTTCGGGGGCTGAAAATAGAAGCCAGGCTGCTGTCAGTCACACGGGCCACATCACCTTGCTGCTCCCGCAGGCTGCTGCACGAAGGATCCACTTTCTTAAACACTCGGTTCCAGGGCACTCACTTTTAGGTTGCCTTGCTGTCGGTGCCCTTGATGACAGTGCACATGTAGTTTACCTTTATTTCTTTTTTCTCTTTAGCTAGGTGGTAATATCAGGTATCAGAATTGCTGGAGCTTTGGGGGAAAAACAATGTCACCATTTAAGTTACTTTTAAAATGTACATAGAGCTCAGAATTTCAGAGGTGGATAAACAAACAAATAAAAAGTTATTTCTAGGTGTTTACCGAAAGTGTTGGAATAAAGCACTTTACGGTAATTTAAAGATCTATATTAAAGCAAAGTTTTAACTAATACAATTACTGAGAATGCTCCAAATCCTGATACAAAGAAGTGATTGTCACAGCTGAGAATGGAACAAGAATAACCTGAGACTGGCAGAAGAACATCGATAGAATGTGGATTACGTAAGAAAATAAATCTGGATCCAACAAGGATAGAACTAGTTTCCTAGCCATGTTGCCACTAAGTCTTGTTACTAGTACCCTAACAGGGTGGAATTGTAAAGAAATGTCAGAAGACTACTGTGCAATAAGTGCAATTGTATGTAATTATTCCTGAATTCACAACATAATTCTCAGATTATACTTTTTTCTTTTCATCATTGTTGGTATGCATTTAAAATGGCAACCACCTCAAAATGGCGGATCCAATGACTCAGCATTGCGGCCTCCTCCCCCCTGCCTCTGTATTCTCCCAATATTACCTTATTTGGACATAAGCGGCCTACGAGCCTTGTGGGCACCACCCACCTCCCCTGCCAGGAAGCCCTTTACCCAGCAACAGCTGACTGTAACCAATCATCACACAGACGCTGCCTCCAATCAATCAGCGGGCTACACGGTAGCCCTAAACCCTATAAATTGTACTGCACTTCCCTAATAAAGTAGACCTGTGCCACCAGCCTTGTCTCCGCAGCTTCTTTACTGCGCCGCCCTCTCGCTCCGGATTCCCCCCACACGCCGGCCGGGCCACCAGCTCGGGGTCTCATCTCCCACCCGGAGAGAGAGACAAACCACAGCCT
>JAQZBX010050907.1:0-13656 GCA_029593785.1 Cabassous unicinctus | reverse complement strand
TACTGGGGCCATCTCTGGACCTTGTATGTGGGAAGCTGGTGCTCATCCACTGAGCCACATCGGCTCCCCTGAGTTGGTTTTTTCATTTGTTTTGCTTGTTGTTTGTTTTTGTTTGTTTTGTTTTTAGGAGGCACCAGGGACCAAACCCAGGACCTCTCAGGCACTCAATTGCTTGAGCCACATCCACTCCCATACCCCCATTTTGAGTTGTTTAGTATAAGATGTGAGATAGGGGTCCTCTTTCTTTCTTTCAGATATGGATATCCAGTTCTCCCAACACCATTTGTTGAATAGACTGTTCTGGCCCAACTGTGTGGGCTTGACAGCCTTGTCAAAAATCACTTGACTATAGATGTGAGAGTCTATTTCTGAGTTCTTAATTCATCTCTGTTGGTCAATCTATGTTTATGACAGTACCGTGCTATTTTTACCACTGTAGTTAAGTAATATGCTTTAAAGTCAGGAAGTGAGATGACTGTCACTTTTCCTTTCAGTGAGATGGAAAGGTTTTGATCAGGTAAGCAACATGATCTTATATTTTAACAGAAGCACATTGGTTGCTGTGTTGAGAACAGACTAAAGTGGGGCAAAAGTGGAGATAGGGTGCTTAATTAGGAGGCTGTTCAAATAATTCAGGTGAGATGATGGTGGTTTGGGTCAGGTAGTAGTTGAGGAGTTGTTAAGAAGTGGTTGAAGACCATCGTATTTAGTTCATATCAGTGAATCCACTCGGTATTTGTCCTTTTGTGTCTGGCTTATTACACTCAAAATATATCAACATAAAACCTCATGTTGATATATTCCAAGTTCATTTCTTCTTATAGCTGAATAGTATTCCATTGTATGTATATACCACATTTTGTTTATCCATTCATCGGTTGATGGACACTTAGTTTCCATCTTTTAGCAATTGTAAATAATGCCTCTCTGAACATTGTTGAGCAAATATCTGTTCACATCCTTGCTTTCGGTTCTTCTGAATATATTCCTAGTAGCATAATTGCTGTATTATGCAGCAGTTCTATATTTAGCTTCCTGAGGAACCACCAAACTGTCTTCCACAGAGGCTGCACCATTTTACATTTGCACCAACATTGAAGGAGTGTTCCTATTTTTCCACATCCTCTCCAGCACTTACTGTTTTCTGTTTTTTTAATGGCCATTCTATGTGGTGTTTGATAACTCATTGTTGTTTTGATTTGCATTTCCCTATAGCTAGTGATATGGAACATTTTTCCTGTGCCTTTTGACCATTTGTATTTCCTCTTTGGAGAAATGTCTATTTAAATCTTTTGCCCATTTTTTAATTGGATTGCTTGCTCTTCTGTTGTTGAGTTGTATGATCTGATTTCTGAGTTCTCGATTTGATTCCATTGGTCAATCTGTCTGTCTTTATGCCAGTACCATGCTGTTTTTACCACTGTAGCTGAGTAATATGCTTTAAAGTTGGGAAGTGAGAGTCCTCCAACTTATTTCATATATATTTGTTGTACTTGAAAATTCTCAGAGTATTTACAGGGGTCATTTGTCATTTTTTACCATCTAGAACTAGAACATCCTTATTGGGAGGAATTCCAAGTTTATTAAGAGAGAGGGTGCTGATTTTCACTATGGAAGCCAAAAGCCTGGGAGTTAATTCCTCACTCAGCCTTCTATCATTATGAAAGACAACTCGGGCATGTAATTCAGGCTTAGCTAATTAGATGCCCCATCTGGATGAAGGCAAGATACCAAGGCACAAGGATAGCCCAAGGCCCTTGTGAGTGGGAGCTGTGGTAGAGGCAAACCCCACAGCACTGCAGCCTTGATCCAAGACCTACAGCACCAGGGTTCCTGTGGCAGGATTTTAGCTGCCTTTCCTTGCTTGCTGCCCATTTTCTATATAGAACTGGCTCTCCAAGCTTCTTGATGATTCTGAGAGCTAGCTAATATCCTTCTGATAATGTCTCTGCTTACCAGTTTTTATTTTTGCAATCAAGAATCCTGATGAATAATGGACCTAGTACAATTTCCATTGCTGTTTTTCATATGCCAGGTATCCTTGACATAGTTTAGAGTTAATTGTTTTCATAACCTAACTAGTTTATTTATTACTGAATGTTTTTCACAAAGTATTTAATCAGAAGTAGAGGCCTCAGAAGTAATAGCCACTACATTTGAGATTCCCCCAATTTATGTTACAAAAGCTCCTGCTTTTGACTGCATTAGATAGGGAAACTGGCTCCTTTTGTTTGGAGTCAAATCAACTTACAAAATAAATTCTATTTTACCAGTATAGAAATAACATTAATTTTAACCTTTTATTTGCAAAATATTTAGGACACAAAAGCTGCTAGTTGCTTGAGTGCTGTCTCAGCTGATTGTATAAATCATGCCTGCACAAGGCTCCAGTCAAGGTAGGATTGGAGCCTGAAATTCAGCCAGCATTCCATTCATCAAGCCTCAGTATAGGGCTGCATGCACCAGAAGGAGGGATCTTTTCTGAATTTGGGCAAGTGGTTATGGCTGCTTGCCAAGCCATGCATCCATGGGACTACATACTCCCTGAGGGAGCAACTTTTTCTAATGGAACTAGTAGCTGCCTAACCTTTCTTCTAAGAAATCCAGCCTACTCTGTGACAGACTACTGAAGGCAGTATTGCTACCAAATGTAATGATCCAAGTGTAACAAAACTGGTCTACTGTGTTATCATTATGCTTAAGGAAAATCCATAGGCACACAATCAGTCTAGGTAAGTTCATTAAAATCCTCAACACTTTGGCATTTTCATTTTTGGAAAATCACTATGGGCCTCAAAACAGTTTCTACATTAGATTCTGTATATCAAAGCCAGAAAATTTAGTAGTCTTACTTAAAATATCCCTTGTTTTTCTTCCTAAAAATTGCATGCATTTTTCTTCTCTCATTTTTTTTGTAAGAAGGTTGGAAGCTATTAGATGACAAAGGCTTATTATGAATAAAAGAAATGATACTAGTGATAAAATGTCAAAGAGCTTTCCTTCAACCATATTTTACTGGGTTACAGGTGTTTGGGAGAAAAAATAACTACCAAAAACCAGGGAGGTATCCTCAACTTTATTGTTTGAAATATACAATTGCAAAGTGGTTCAAGGTCATTTCTTAAATACCGCTGCACAATTCATAGACACATATTCAGAAAACTTAAAAAAATCTTGTTTAATAAAATCATGATCCAGTAGGATTTATCCTATTTTACTGGCCAAGCATAAAAATTTATTCCAAATATACCTTTCTCTAATTTTCACTTCTTATTATATTATTGACATTTGTTTATTTATAGCTAATCTGCATATACAAAAGAACCAAGGGCATTATTTACTGCAATATTCTTTGTAAAAAGGCCATGAAGTTTAAAAGTATATTTTGTATTAAGAGTACTTAATATTTGTAAACACAAACATGCCCCTCCTCTGAACCTCCAGCTGTTTGTTTGCTTACAGTTTTTAAGGCAAAGTCTCCCCTTTCTTGTTAAATCACTTTTGTGATGCTGCAAGGCTCACATGGTTCCATCTCCCCCTAAAACAAGTATTTGTTCTTTGGGCATAAAACATTCCATCAGTCTGGATATTCCTGAGCACTCTTTAAGAGGGACTCACACCTGGGCAAGATTCTCATATCTGGACTTGAGAATGACTTGGAGTGATTGTTGGGATAAGAGCTGATTTATAAATGATATCTTTCAAATATCATTGTGACTATCATTTAAAATCCCCTCTGGATTTCCATAACTGTGTGTGTATTTAGTGCGTCTGGGTAGGTGCAGTGCTGACATTTTGCTGGGGAGGGGCAGTTATAGGTTTAGAATTATGGCTCATCTTAGAAGGTTCTCTTCTCATGGCTCCTTAACTTTAGGGAGCAGGAAAAAGCAGCGGCAGAGCTGAATAAATCATAAAATTAGTAATAGCTAATACTTTGTGGCAGGTACCAAGCTGCTACTCCTTCTCCGTAAATATTTAACAAATCTAAATGTCAACTCTTTATTTTCTATAATATAAATCTGTCCTGGGTGTCCAGTTCTTCCTTCCCTTTTCTCCCCTGCCCCTTAACTGCTTTTTCAGCCTCTGACCTTTCCCATTACCTGTTGCACACAGTTTTGTTCCCTGATTCATTAAAGGCACATGGGTGATGTAAGAGAGCATGCTACCCTTGATTAGTCCATTAAACACAAGATAACAACAGGAGCTTATAAAGGGAAAAAAAAAATAGAGATCAGAAATGAAGCAGAGATTTTTCATCCATGAGTTTGGGATCGTTGATAGTTATGAAGAGAGGAAACTATTAAATATCACTCTGTACAGAAACTTGATATAGTTGGAAAATGCTGGACGTGAGGTGAAAAGACTTAGGTCCAAGCCCTAGCCATATGGCCTTGAACAAATGGACCTTTTTCTGAACTTCAGTTTTCTCATCTGTAAAATTGGTAAAAATAATACCTGCCTCACCCATCAAAGAAAGTTGTGGGTATCAAGAGACAATGTACTTAAAAACCCCTTGTAAATTATAAAGTTCTATGTAAACATAAGTTATTTGATGGATTAGAATTGGTAGAGAAGAAATGATTTTGATAGTTTTAAATTTTTAAAAAAATTTTTATAAAAATTTGGATGTGTAAACCAAAGCTGGCTGGCCTTTCCCTTAGAGGGCCCTGTTTTAATTTCCTTTTCTGTCCCAAGTTGCTGACCCTGAGTGATGATGTCAGTCTCTTCCTTTTAATGCTGTAAGCTTCAGCTTCTAGGAGCCTTCAAGCCATCACAAAGCCAGGTCCTAAAATGCAGATTTGAACTTCACTTGAAAAAAAAAAAATGCAGTTCCGAGGCAGTAATGAATGGCAAGGAAAACTTTTAGCTATTGATATAAAACAAAGCTTACTGCCAAAAATAAAAGAGCTATTAAAGGAAAGCTTCCTTGGTAATGACTTCCTGCAGAAAACTTGATCCGACCTTCAACTGCTGGATAAATTACTTTCATTTTTAAGATGTATCCAGAAACCACACTGATATCTTGATCACCTAGAAAAATACATAATTTTAACCACAAAAAATATCAATTAGCAATAAGGGGTGGGGGGAGCAATGTATTTCTCTAAAGTCCCTTGTAATTATAAAAGGGAAGATATTCTTTTCAAAAGCAGGGAAAAAGTGCCATAGAAGACAAGAACAGTAGTGATCATAAGTGCAAATAATTGATTGCTTTTTCATGTTCCAGCTGTGAGATGTGCCCATTGTTCAGTATCAGATAAATAAGGAAGAGGCAATTAACAGCATAGCCTTTGAAACATTCCAAAACAAGGGAATTAGAGAACTGGGTCAAGGGCAATTAGTTGAGTGGTTTTTGCTCCCCTGCTCAATCATTTTCACATAACTGATGCTGGAACAATGGAGGCTTCATTTGGTTAAAAAAAAAAAAAATTGCCTAATTGCCTGTAGCTTTAACAAATCCAACAGAACCCAAAGGGGACCCAACAGAATTTTACTTTAAAAAAAGATACTCTAATACTTAAAAAAGAACTATTTTCTCTGCAGTGATTCTCACCCTTGGTTGTGCCTTAGAATCATTGGAAGAGATTTTTAAGAATATTGATGCCTGGGTTCCGCCCCAGCCCAATTAAATTAGAATCTCTTAGAGTTTGGCCAGTGTTGGTAGTCTTTAAAATGCTCCCCAGGTGATTCTAATAGTCAGGACTGAGACCCCTCGGTCCAGAACTCCCTCCCTCTTCTGCCTGGGCTCCTCCCCTACAACACCTATTAGTCTGGGGTTGGGTGAACAGAATGGTGCCAGGTGATGCTCAGCCATCAGCCTCTTGGTCTCATGTGATGCTCAAAAGAAAACTCTTTCAAACCTGCCCTTCCATCTCATCATGGAATGAACAGAGTAGCCAGCCCCTTTCCTCCCAGGAAGGCTGACTCCTTTGGCTTGGCTATGCCCTTCACCCTTTTTGGAATAAGGAGCAAAACTGGAAGTCCCACCATAATAAGACTGAGGATGAACCCGGCTGAGTTCCTTCCTTGAGATGTGAGATGCTGTACAGTCTTGTAAGCATGCTGGCTTCTGCCCTGAGGAGGAAGGGTAAGTGTGCCCCTTGTTGGTGGAGTTTATGCACACGAGGCAGTTGGTTTCTTAAAAGTGACCCCCAATGCTGTTGAAAATATTAAGTGGGTCAGGTATGGTTATTCCTATAATTTGCTACACCAACCCAGTGTGCTAAAAGGGGTAGGGCATATCCACACCATTCCTACCAACCTATTCACACTAAAAGCTTCTCCAAGAAAGAAAATTTAGATCATTTAACATGCTGGTTTTCCCACCTCTAACCTAAAGTTCTAGAGGTGTGATTTTTATATTAAGCATAAAACTGATACATATCTCACAATTTAAATAGCTGTTCATATGTACTTATAAGAGTTAAAAATATTTTTTACTTAAAAACGTTTTCCCCCTGGGCTGGGATGGTTGGGTGTTTGTGCTGGGGGAGGGGCACACACATACTCATTTTGATGGTTAAGTTCATGGATCAGCTTGGCTAGGTTTGGGTGTTTAGCTATTTGGTCAAGCAAGCACTGGCCTGATTGTTGCCATGAGGATATTTTGAGGATTTAAATAATCAGTAGTCTGTGACTGCATTACTTCTACGTAGAATCTATGACTGATTACTTCTACAATCAATTTAGGAGATTGCCTTCAACAACGAGAGAAGTCTTATCTCGTTGATGAGGCCTTAAGATGAGGCCTTAAAGGGAGAACTGATGATTTCATCAGTCCAAAGGAAGAACTTCCATCTCTACTTCAGTCAGCCAGCTTCTCCTGGGGAATTTATTGAAAACTTTCATCAGAGTTCCCAGCTTGCAGCCTGCCCTACAGAATTTGGACTTGCCCATCTTCCCAGTCATGTGAGCCAATTCCTATAATCCCATAATATTTGCACTATGTGTATATATATATATATGTATGTATATAATCTCCTGTCAGTTCTGTTTCCCTGGAGAACCCTGACTAATACAGATTTGGTACTAAGAGTGGAATTGCTGCTCTGTCAGGCCCAGAGGAGAAAAACATCAATCCATTGTGATTGTGATTGTGACTTTCAGACATTGAAATCTAATGGAGATTGCCCTACTAGATTTTCAACTTGTTTGGGACCCATGGCCCCTGTTTTCTTCCAATTTCTCCTTCTGGAATGTTTATACTATGCCTGTCCTTCCGTTGTAAATTGGAAGCAGATAACTTGATTTCTAGATTTCACAGATTCACAGAGGGAACTGTGCCCCAGGACAGACCATACCCATAGCCTATTTTGATGAGACTTTGTATTTAGCATATTATTGAAATAACTTAAGGCTTTGAGGATGCTGTGATGGAAGGATTGTATTTTGCATATGGGAAGAACATTTCTTTTTTGGAGTCCAGTGGGCAGACTGTGGTGGCTTGGAGCTATGTACCCCAGAAAAACATGTTCTTAAGCTTAATCCACTCCTGTGGGTATGAGTGAAGCCATTGTAAATAGGACATTTTGATGAGGTTACCTCAGTTGGAGTGTGGGCCAAATTACTCAGGATGGGTCTTAATCCTATTATTGAAGGCCTTATAGGGAAGGCCACACAGAGAGAGAAAGCAGGAGGGAGCAGCCAGAAGCTGGAAGTCAACAGAACCCAGAAGAGAAAGGAGAGGCCACCAAGGACCAGTGATCACCAGCAGCTAGTCCCAGAACATCACCGTCTTTGGGGAGAGAACATCGCCTTGATGATGCCTTATTTGGAAGTCAGCAACATAGGGGCAGGATCTGGTTTCTGGCTTTGCCCTTCCAGGCATTATGAGTAACCCCTTTCTCGTCCCTATTCTGTTGTTCTTAAGTACTTTTGGGATAGGGAGAATAGGGAGAGGAAGACACTTGTGCTTACCAGAGTCATGTTTTAGTAATTCATCTTTTATCATCTGGAATCCATCTCCACCTTTAGCAAGGAAGTTTGGAAGAACCACCTTGTAGCTCTCATTCATTTTGAGAGGCTCATAACTGGGCACTCGACATTTGGTGCAAAGAACATCTATGCTGACCACTCTGTCTCCAGGTTTTCGGGAAAGGTCATAAACCACATGGATTCCTAGAACAGAAATGATTCTGTACATTTTCATTGGCTCCAAAGGGAGATATCTGTTTTCTAAGAAAGGGATTTTGGCCAAGATCTTGAAAGGGAGCACTGGGCTTGATTTTCATTTAGTTGGAGCTTGAGTGAAATTTCATGAAGAAAGTTGATGTAACATTGCAGCTCACTTTCTCTGTTAGGTTTATCTCTGAGTCCTTCCAGGAGGTCTGAGAACCATTTGAAGGAAAACCGAACAGGCAAGGGGTGATGCTGAGGGGAGAAACTACATCTTTTTTTCTTCTTTAAAATCTTGAATTAATTGGTGCAATAATTTGTATTGATGGCTTTGGACATGAGAAATAGATGAGAGAGGCACACAGCATTTATTAGAATTTCAAAGCCTACTAAATTGTAATAATTTAGGATTGGGCAACTTTCACAAAGCGGTGCTTTACTGGAACATCAAAACACTTCTGTTCCCTTGACTCTCTTCTAGAAAAATGCAAAATGTCTGGGTTACCCCACAGGCAGTAGGCCAGGGCCCCACTGCTTCTGGCAGCCAGTTAGTCCCAACAGTAACGTGTCCTGCAGAGGAAGGACCTGGCAAAGCAGCAACAGTACAGCAGCACCCATCAAGTGGGGCCATAATCTAAAGTTGAAAAAAAAATGAGGCCAGAATATAGTTTCCAAGTAAAAAAGGATTATTAACCTAAAGATGACTTCACTCTACTGTTGAATTAAATATAGACAAAAAAATGTTTCATAGAGCTTGGCAGATGGTGAAGCATTTCTTTGCATTAAGTCTTCACTACAACTTGTGAAATAAGCAGGGGAGGGGTTCTTTTACTGCTGTCAGAAGAGGTTGAGGCCTTATAGTGGAACTAGAATCAGGTGTTCCAGTGTATCTACACAGCAAGCTGCCCATCCCAGAACTTAGCCTTGTAAATACTGATTGGACACTACATTCCTTTGGACCTCTGCATGGTTCCAGGCAATTATAAATGGAACAGATGAGAGATTTTTTTTTTTTTACAAAGAATATTGAATGTTTAAACAACTAGGATTTTAATAGAAACTGGACCTTAGGGCAGCTGACCTGCTTAGAATTTGGAGGGCCATCTCCTGGAGATGGTCCAAATGATGTCCAAACAGACTTGGCAAATATAACTCATGGCCAAGGCCTTGGGGCTTTGACCCTCACCTGATCTCAGTGGATCTGGGAGCCCACAACCTTTGAAAGGCACTATGCATTTGTGTTGGTTAGGGGCAAACACAAACAAGCCTGGCCACTGAGGTCTTGGTAAGAGGGGAGCTGAGCTAGCCAGCAGGAAATTCTCCATCACCTTGGATGGTGTTACGGGTTGAATTGTGTCATTCAAAATGATAAGAAACCCTAATCCTTAGTACCTCAGAATGTGACCTTATTTGGAAATAAGGTCATTAGAAATAGAATTAGGAAAGTTAAAATGAGGTCACACTGGAGTAGGGTGGACTCTTAATCCAATAACGGTATCCTTGTAAGAAGAAGAGAGGATATACACACAGGCACACAGAAGACAGTTAACTAACAATGGAGGCAGAGACTGAGTTATGCCTCAAGCCAAGGTACATCAAAGATTGCTGGCCACCACCAGAAGCCAGGAGGAGATTCTTCCCTACAGACCTCCTTCTGACATCTTGATTTCGGACTTCTAGCCTCCAGGACTGTGAGACAATAAATTTCTGTTGTTTCAAGTCATCCCGTTTGTGGTACTTTATTGCACCAGCCCTAGGAATCTAAGATAGAAGGGCTGGCCCCACAGAATTGTGACTTACCGCCCACCTGCAGGAATTCTCCTGTGGACTGACCGTAACGGTGCACGCTGTGTTCAAAGGCCTTCTTCATGGTGGAGCCTTTTAATTGGACCAGGTCAAAGGTACCTCCAAAGGGCAACACAGCAGCCAAGTTCTCCCAGGTAATTGTGCCTGAAGGTAGTCACAGACGAGGCAAGAAGGAAAACAGTTTGAGAAAATGCTCACTTTAAGCCCAGTTCCTAGTAGGGCTGTGAGAGGTGATGAGGGGGTAATGGGGAGGTTTTTGGAGCAGCATCAGCTATGTCTACATGGTTCCTGACACTTAAGGAGGGAATGGATTCAAGAGGCCTCTGGCCCTGTCCTCTACCACTGGGCAAGATGGTAGAAGCTTATAAATGACTGTAACTCAAACGCTGACCATGCTCTGTCTTGACTGTCCTGATTTGGAGTTGGATCTCCAGTGGATTGTTAAGCATTGTTCAGTTCCTCCAGATAGGCACTGTGTCCCTGCTCTCTGTCCCTGTTGTGTGACAATGAAACAAGCTGGGGCTTACACTATACTGACTGTTTTTGACAGTATATGAGGGAGAGCTGAAAGAGTGTCTTGGATATCTTCAAATATACACTAAAATAACAATTTTACCCAGTGATATGTCTTTTCTAGTACAGAAGATTGGTAATTTTGTTTTTCTCTTCCCAGATGCTAAGGTGGAAGCTGTCAATATTTTGCATAAATCAGCAACAATTAATATTTAGTTTTGTGACTCAGAAATTTAGATCAACCTTGGGTTCTGCTAACCCTAGATACTGCATCTGTGTGCAGATACATATAAGAACATACAAAACATGTGTGCACTCTTTGGGTTAGACACTGGACTTGGGTAGCAACTAACTCAAACCTAAAGAACTGACACTTGGTATGTAGCTGGCAGCAGAGATGAGCTGAGGTTTGTCCATGGACATGGCATGGTCAGGGCAGGAGACCCAGTGAGAAAGCAGCATCAGAGAGAAACTGCTGTTGAGCCAAGGACCCTGAACCTGGGGAGCATACCGTTGTTTTGCTCATCAATGGGTGACCGAATGCCACCTCCGTTTATAATGCACATAGACACGTGGTTCCAGGACGTTTCATCTGGATGTCTAAGGTTGTTGTTAATCTGCAACAGGAGCACAATTTTACATTACCTTTTCTGGTTTTCTAATTTAGGATCACTTCCAGGAGTTTAAGTTCGTTCTTCTGAGGAAATGAAGCTTTCCCCCTTCTCCTGTGTTCCCAGAGATTTCTCAAATATAACTAGTCAGAACTAGTTTTATGCTCTAAGAAGCAAAAACAAGATATTGTGACCAGTCCCATGTCAGACCTGTTGAACTGCCTTTGTTATGTTTCAGCTCGTAGAAACAGGGAGTTCTTAGCCCCTTCTCTGATGAGCCCTGTACTCTCAGGCCAGCGGTCCTCCATGAGATGTTTTCAGGTTTAGCTCTGATGTCAGGACTGGGCTTCCCATGCAGAAGGGCCTGCAGTGCTGCTCCTCCACAGCCTCCTCCAGGGCAGCTATTCCCTGTGCTTGCTCCTGACGGCAGGACCCTAAAGCTTATTCTACTCCAGACCTCTTGCCAGAGAACCCCAGCCTCATGTCTTTGCCCCCAGCCAACCCCAAAGTTGCCAATTTTGGAGGCACAGAGGCAGTATCCTGAAACTGGGGAGAATGAGGTTCCTTCTTTTCCTTTGCAAAATATATGTTTAGTTTCAAGAAATACATGAATACATTCTCATTTGAAAAAAAAATAATAGCGCAAAAAACAAAAGTTCTCTTACCTCAGCCTCAATGAGAGAGGTGAGTGAGTATGCACCATCGCAGCCTAGGGTGTTTCTTTCCAGACCTGTTGCTATACATTAATATACTAGATTCTCTTTAGCTACTTCTCTCACACAGACTGCATGATGCTGAGGAGCCAACATTGGTCTCATTTTGGAAAGCATGAACATTGTCATTTATTTGGTAAACGTCTACTGATTGCAGTTGTATACCAGGCATGGTCCTGAGCACTCATCAAGAAATGGTTGTCCTGGGTGTGGACTTTGAACATGTGGGAATGGTGAATCTGACCTGGGAGACCTTGGCTCAGCAAGCTCCCCACAGGGCTGGGGTACTATGGCTAGTCTGCCCCAGACAAATGGACAGAGAAGTGCTTCTCATGGGGTGATTTTGCTCAGCCACAGAACTTAATATCATTATAATTGTGTGTCATTTTACACTTATGAAGGAGGTCCCAGTCACATATAGGTTCTCTGCAGCCAAGTGGAGAGTCCAGCAAAAAACAATCTGGCCAAGTTAGGCACAAGTGAGTATGTTTTATCTATTGTGTCTATATTTTCAGGGTAGCAGAGTTTGTCTGTGTGTTCTGATCATTTTTATAAAAGGAAAGCAACATCTGAAATGTAGATATCTAAGATGAACACCTTAAAATAAAGGCTTCCGTTCTCCCTTTAAAAAATTATTTTTATTGTAATGTGTGACAAAATTTTCCATTTTAACCACTTTCATTCATTGCTATTAATTACACTCATAATATTGTGCTATCATCACCACCATCTATTACTAAAACTTTTTCATCACCCCAAACAGAAACCTGTAAGGGCTTCAGTTCTTGTAAAGCACTTAAACTGACAGTCACCTGATATATTTCAGGCACCTTCCCAAGGCACACGCTGTGAAGCAATGCCATACCTTTATTTAGGCACTAATTTTTTAAAAATCCCCAATTCTTCATCAGTTTGTCGTTCCTCCCTTCCTCCTTCCTCCCTTTCACCTTTCCTCTTCCTCTAGGCACAGGCTTTCTGTTCCTGTGGACGACTCACCATAGCATCACAAATCAAGTTGCCCATGTTGCATTCCTTAAAGCGGCACGATTGAGTGGTGCCATCCAGATAGACAATTGTTTTCCCCAATTCCTGGGTGGAATAATTATCTAATTTTGCCCTCCATTTGTTAATGTCTGCTTTTATGCTTGGATCTAGAAAAGGGAAGAAAAAAAGTCTACAGTTAAAGCAGAGCTAAATTCTCAAAAAGGAATCAAGTATCATCTAGTTTACCTTTTGTGAGTACACATTTCTTTACCATAAATGTGTATGTTTTGTTTTTGACCATAACATTTCATTAGGAGGCTCCATTTTGTTTCCTGGTAATTTGACCTAGAATGGATCTTAATTTAATGACACGCTGAATGTTTTAACATTAAGTCATCACATCTGTATGTGTACCTGTTGGCCCACCTGGGATAGTATGAGTAGTGGTGGAGGGGGGTGCTATGAAAGTTTTTGTGGCAGGTGTGATGGGCCTGCTGAGGTTCTACTGGGCCATCACTCTCTATGTGGTTCTGGGCCCTCCCCCCACCAGCTTACTGAGATGTCTATGTTATGACACCTCACTGCCCATTCTTCTTCAAATGGATCATGGTAAACAGAAAGGGTCAGGTTAGAGAGAAGGATAGGAGTATGTTCACATATACTATGTGAATATGGATGACATAAAATGAATTTTTTACCCTGAGTCCCTGACAAAACAGGGTGAACTCCCTTATCTGATAGATAAAGAAACAGGCCTTTAGAGACTGGGCAACTTGCTTCTCAGTGGTGGAATCAGGATTTGAGCCCTGCATGGGGCAGTTTGAACCTTTTTACTTCAGTAATCAACTCTTCTCTGGGCACAACTTGATAATGGCTTTCCCATGACAGGGTAAAGCTTTTTTTTTTTTTTTTTT